>JAPXFY010001460.1:15000-17500 GCA_030674185.1 Monoplex corrugatus | reverse complement strand
TTTATGGTTCATTTAATATCTTAACTTCATTGACAAATTTTAGAGGATTTTTGTACGAACGAGTTTCTTCACAGCATCAAACTTACTTCTTAAATTCTATTCGAAATGGTTTATAAATAATAGATGTAAATACTGCATCCGACGTGTTTTTTCTTTTTCTTTTTCTTTTTTCTTTTTTTTTTTTTTTTTACATCAGCAATCCAAATAACGATCCATGTATATTTTGGTCTTACGAATCTAAAATAATTGAAATATACGTACTGTATCGTTTTTTGTTTTTGGTTTTGTTTTGTTTTTCACACGAGCAATCCAAATACCAAACCATGTTTACTTGGGTCTTACGAATAACTGAGATATGAATACTATATCAGGCTATTTCTTATTGTTTTTGTTTTTTACATCAGCAATCCAAATACCGAAACATGTTTATTTACGGATCTAGAATAACTGAGATATAAATACTATATCAGGCTTTTTTTTTAACATAAGCAATCCAAATACCGAACCATGTTTATTTGGACTTTATGATTCTAGAATTATGCACTCAACCAGATACTTGATCTGGTTACTTTCCTTTATTCCTCCTCTGCTTGTACCGTGAGCTGTCGCATAAAGATGAAGCTGTCAGTCTGAAGCAAGGCGGGAAGTTTGGCGCAACATGATGTAGTAGATGTGGGATGTGTCAGCTTCTCCTTCTACCCAGTGCTAGTGTTCATCTGGTTTTGAAGGCCCGACATCTGGTGTTTAAGGTTCGAAGGACTGGTTGGTTGACTGTCATACTGACCATGTAGCCAGACCACTTGATCTGCTGCTCTGTGATGCAATGGTTGTCAGGTAATGTTTTAACCAACATTCGAATCTGTTGGTTTCTAAGTCCTGGTTTTGCCTACTGCTCTTATTTCAAAATCCAGGTCTGGAACCGGTATATCCCAATGGGTTCAAAGACTGACCCTGTGAGGTCTGACTTTTGTTCCAAAAAGGTTACTGAAAGATTGTACTGAGAAATCTGACTTTTTCCCGACAGGGTTACTCAAAGATTGTACTGAGAAATCTGGCTTTTGTTCTCAGGGGGTTACTCAAAGATTGTTCTAACAAGCCTGGCTTTTGTTCTCAGAATGTTACTCAAAGATTGTTCTGAGGAGTCTGGCTTTTGTTCTCAGAATGTTACTCAAAGATTGTACTGAGAAGTCTGGCGCTTGTTCTCAAAATGTTACTCAAAGATTGTTCTGAGAAGTTTGGATTTTGTTCCCAGAATGTTACTCAAAGATTGTTCTGACAAGCCTGGTTTTTTTCAGACAGGTTTACTCAAAGATTGTACTGAGAAGTCTGGCTTTTGTTCCCAGAATGTTACTCAAAGATTGTTCTGAGAAGTCTGGCTTTTGTTCCCAGAATGTTACTCAAAGATTGTTCTAACAAGCCTGGCTTTTGTTCCCAGAATGTTACTCAAAGATTGTTCTAACAAGCCTGGCTTTTGTTCCAGAATGTTACTCAAAGATTGTTCTGAGAAGTCTGGCTTTTGTTCCCAGAATGTTACTCAAAGATTTGTTCTGAGAAGTCTGGTTTTTGTTCTCAGATGGTTACTCAAAGATTGTAATGAGAAAGCTGGCTTTCGTTCCCAGAATGTTACTCAAAACTTGTTCTGAGAAGTCTGACTTTCCCCAGAATGTTACTCAAATATTGTACTGACAAGCCTGGCTTTTTTCCGACAGGGTTACTCAAAGATTGTACTGAGAAGTCTGGCTTTTGTTCCCAGAATGTTACTCAAATATTGTTCTGAGAAGTCTGGCTTCTGTTCCAAGAATGTTACTCAAAGATTGTTCTAACAAGCCTGGCTTTTGTTCCCAGAATGTTACTCAAAGATTGTTCTGAGAAGTCTGGCTTTTGTTCCCAGAATGTTACTCAAAGGTTGTTCTGAGAAGTCTGGCTTTTGTTCCCAGAATGTTACTCAAAGAAGTCTGGTTTTTGTTGTCAGAGGGTTACTCAAAGATTGTAATGAGAAAGCTGGCTTTCGTTCCCAGAATGTTACTCAAATCTTGTTCTGAGAAGTCTGACTTTCCCCAGAATGTTGTTCAAAGATTGTACTGAAAAAGTCTGGCTTTTGTTCTCACAGGGTTAATCAAAATTTGTACTGAGAAATTAGGCTCTTATTCCTAAGAGGGTTCCTCAAAGGTTCTATTGAAAAGCCTGACTTTTGTTTCTTCACAGGTACACTCGGCTCCTTCAAAAGTGGCGAAACATGTTCACTCATACCACTGCGCTTCTTGTTTGGTTTATAGCGAGAGGACCTTGGGCTCATCGCCTCCAATATGTATAGCGCTATGGATAGGGAAGGTGGGGGTAGGGGGTAGGGGGTGGGGGGCAGGGGCAGCGGACTGCCAAGCAGACATTGACCCTATAGTAGTGGTCATTTTTTTCCCCACCACATCACCGTCTTGTAACTTTAGGGTTATAAGATCGGATGTACTTTCTTGCTGTTGGTTTGCTTGTATTGCATTAACTC
>JAPXFY010001460.1:0-5000 GCA_030674185.1 Monoplex corrugatus | reverse complement strand
GGTGCCTGTATATAGCTGGAATTCGAGTTCAAGGACGTACAGGGTGAACAATTTATATGTTAATTGTATGTTTCGCGGTTTGAATGCAGCGAATTTTTTGTGAGTGATGTGATAAACTGTTCTAAGGTTGTTTGTCCTTCATTGTAAATGATTTCTCTGCTTCAGCTGATGTCGATAAGGTTCGGAAGAGCAAGCAGCCAGCTCTAGCGATTGGCCGTAATGAAGTGTGCATATTTTTTCCCGATGAGAAATAGTTCTATGTGACTGGCTGGCTGGCCGAAGGGTATATTAATGGTACATTTGTGTGTTTCTGCGTTCCAAGCACTGTAATTCAGACGATAAATCACGTTAGAAATAGCCAGCATAGTTGGCCGAACTAAAATAGCATTCAAGAAAATGTGAAGCGTTCATCGGTACTGGTGTACGGATGTGAACCGCGGATAGTCAACACGCAAAGTCAGATAGCAAAATAAAGGCAGCTGAAATGTGGTTTCTAAGAAGAATGTTAAGAGTTCCATGGACAGAAAAAAACAACAACAACAAAAAACAATCAACCAACAAACCAAACGAACAAACGAAACAATTTCGAAGGAGGCACACGTACACACACACACACACACACACACACACACACACACACACACACACACACACACACACACACACACACACATACATACACACCCGCGCGCGCGCGCGCGCGCTACGCGCCGTGCACATACACACACACAACGACAACAACAACAACAACAAAAACGAAAACATTAATGAAGAAGATTAGGAAGAGACAAGCAACATTTATAAGACATGTTATGAAGCAAGAGAAATCACAGCACCTAGTCACAACAAGAGGCTGTGACGAAAAAAAAAAAAAAAAAAAAAAAAAACAACACCAGGTAGACCCAAAAAGAAGACATTGGACGGACTAGCGGAATGGATGAAGACAGAGAGGGTGAGAAATGTACTTGCAGTGACGAAGGATAGATTCGTGTGGGGAGCCACGATCGCCAACGTCATGCATGCGACAGGGCACATGATGATGATGGTGGTGGTGGTGATGATGATGATGATGATGACGATGTGATGATGATGATGATGATGATGAAGTACATGTACTGTGACAAGCTTTTGGTTACAACAACAGGTAGCCGTCCAGACCTGAATGTGTTCTGTGATGTGTGGTTTTAATCAAACGTTCAAGGACTTGAATTATCTAAGTTATCCTGGAACACAAGCATTGTATCACTGAGGAACATGAGCGGTGTCGACGCTCTGTGTTTTGACTGGTTTGGGTAACCAGATTTCTCCAGAACTGCCTGCAGGAATGATGCTGGTGTTGTTGGTTTCAGTTTGTGTGTTATCTTGTTTATTGTATCATGTTCTGTGTAAAGGTGTCGTGTTGCACTATTTGCTGTAGTGGACTTCCTGCTGTTGCGTGTTTTTGCTGCATGGGTTTTGTTTGTCTACGTGTACATATTTGTAAAAACAGTGACTTATTGCTACTGAATACTGAAAAATTTATTTTCCTTCAGAAAAAAATAGTTGTTTGAATGGCATGAATGGCATGTTTGCATTAAATAATTGCTAGATGGATTTTTTTCATTAGCTATTCTTTATTATTGACATTTTATATTCTTGAAGAGCCGTGCAAAATTCCTAGTGCATATTTTTCATATTGTGCGAGTTTCTTGCTGCACATTCTTGATTAACGTTGGGCGTTCCGGGGATTCTTTCAATATAAACACTCCCCCATCCACTGGAAATTATGTGCCAGAAATGTCCTCTTTTCTCTCACTCTCTTTGATTCTGCCTTGTTATTTTGCTTTCTGTCATTTATTGCTAGTGAATACCGAGAGTTTTATTTTCCTTCAGAAAAAAAGAAATAGTTGTTGAATGGCACGAATGGCACGACTGTGTTAAGGAATCGGTAGATGGATTTTTTTTTTTATTGGCTATTCTTTGTTGTCAACAGTTCTTATTCTTGAAGAGCAGTGCAAAATTCCTAGTGCATATTTTTCATATTGTGCGAGTTTCTTGCTGCACATTCTTGATTAACCCCCCATTTTGGGGTTCCAGGGATTGTTTCAATATAAACAGCATCCCCATCTACTGGAAATTCTGTGCCAGAAATTTCCTCTTTTCTTTCACTCTTTGATGCTGCCTTGTTATTTTGCTTTCTGTCATTTCTTCCTATTGTTTTCTGCCTTATCGGTCCATTCACTCGTGTGTGTTCGAAAAAAAAATCTTGCATGTGTTACTACTACTACTACTGTTGCTGCTGTTGCTGCTGCTGCTACTGCTACTACTACTACTACTACTACTATTACCACCACCACTACTACTACTGTACTTCTGCTGCTGCTGCTGCTGCTTCTGCCGCTAGTACTACTACTACTATTACTACTACTACTACAGCTGCTGTTGCTGATGATACTACTATTATTACTACTACTAATACAGCTACTGCTACTAGTAATTTAATTACTTATAACACGTTTACTGAACAAATGTGACAAACCTGACTCTGACTAAATGACAAAAGTATTTGGACAACATTTGATGTTGTCTTGTTATCTGCAAACAAAATGGAACTTGCTTAAAAACCACACTTTTCATTCTTTTTTTTTTCTTTTTCTTTTCTTACCTTTTCAGCCAAGTGACAGTCCTGAATCATTCCTGGTCTAATATGGATGCGAGAATATACACAGGTATGAACACGGACACACACACAGACACACACACAGACACAGATAGACAGACAGGCACACACACACACACACACACACACACACACACAGACACACACACACACACACACACACACACACATACACACTTTCTGTGTCTATCTATCCATCCATTTATCGATCTGTCTGTCCATCCATCCATCATCCATCCATCAATCCATCCACCCATCCACCCACCCACCCATCCAGCCAGCCAGCCAGCCAGCCAGCCAGCCAGCCAGTCAGCCAGCCAGCCAGCCAGCCAGCCAGCCAGCCAACCAGCCAGCTATGCGGTTGCACAATTCATCGTCGGGAAAAGAGGTAGAATTTTTTTGATTGGATTTAGAAGCAGAAACGGTAGGTGATAGACGAAGGAATAATGGACATTTATTGATAACAATATAATAATTATTACAATATTTATACAGCGCAAAATCTTGATATAAATCATATCTAAGCGCTGAACATACACATACGCACGCATGCACGCACACGCACACACACACAAACATACACATGGCTATAAATGGGGAAAAATAAGAAAAGCAATGGAAATGTATAGAAAACATATTATATACACATATAAATTACAATGTGATTCCACACCGAGTGGAGACAGGCTGCAGTGGGGGTTGAGTGAGGTCAGGACTTTATGCAGAGGAGAAAAGGTGAGTTTTGAGAGCGGAATTGAAGGAGACAAAAGTAGGTTGCTGACGGACTGAGAGAGGAAGTTTGTTCCAGGAGAGTGGACCAGAAACAGAGAATGCTCGTGGACCATAAGTATTGAGCTTAGTACGTGGAAAGCGAAAAGTGAGAGGATCGGAGGCAGAGCGGAGGGTACGTGAGGGAACATAGATCTCGAGTAAGCTTGACAGGTAATCGGGAGCTGCGTTATTGAGGCTTTTGTAGCAGATGGTGTCTAGTTTGTACTGTATGCGCTTTAATACAAGGTGCCAGGTAATATTCCAGGTAATATCACGGCTATGATGATGTGTGAACTGCATACACATGTGTGCAGTGAGGATACTGGTGCTGGTGGTGTGCGTGACAGGGGTGCTGTCCTGCTGGGTCTTTTACAGTGAGTTTGTTCTATTTTTTAAACCTCAGTTTTCTTCTCTCTTTCTCTCTGTTTGCCTCTGTCTCAGTCTCTGTCTCTGCCTTTGTCTCTGTCTCTTTGTCTCTGGTTTTCTCTCTGTCTCTGTCTGTCTCTGTTTCTCTCTCTGTCTCTGTCTTTGTCTCTTTGTCTCTGGCTCTCTATCTGTGTCTGTGTCTCTCTGTCTTCGTCTCTTTGTCTCTGGCTCTCTCTGTGTCTTTGTCTCTTTGTCTCTGGCTCTCTCTCTCTGTGTCTCTGGCTCTCTCTGTGTCTTTGTCTCTTTGTCTCTGGCTCTCTCTCTGTGTCTCTGTCTGTCTGTCTTCGTCTCTTTGTCTCTGGCTCTCTCTCTGTCTTTGTCTCTTTGTCTCTGGCTTTCTCTCTGTGTCTCTGTCTCTGTTCTGTCTGTCTCTCTGTCTCTGCCTGTGTGTGTCTCTCTCTCTGTATGCCTGTATGTCTATCTATCTGTCTGTCCGTCTATCTGTCTATTGATCTAAGGTAAGGGGATTGATTAGACAGAAAAACAGACAGTTTAGGGGCAACAAATAAAAAAGAAAGACGCTGAAAAAGTAATAGAAAAGAAGATGACTAAGAAAAAAAAAAGCCCATGGCATCTCCATGGTGAAAAGTTAATTTTTGTTCTGCTTGGTCTTTGTTCATGTCTTCTATAGTCTGATAATTTGGGAAGAGAGTTCTTGAGTGTTATGTAGAACCGATACTGTTGTACGGGTTGTGAGGCGTGGACAGTCAACACGCAAAGTCAGAACAAGACTGCAGCCACTGAAATGTAGTTTCTAAGAAGAATGTTAAAGGTTCCATGGACAACAAAGAAAACAAACGAGACAGTCTTAAAGGAAGCAAACACAAGAAGAACAGTAATGAAAAAAATTAGGAAAAGACAAACAACATTTATAGGACATTTTGTGAGGCAAGAGAAATTAGAGCACCTGGTCACAACAGGAAAACTAGAAGGAAAAAGATCACCAGGTAGACCTGGGGAGAAAATATTGGACAGACTTGCAGAGTGGCTGAGGACAGAGGGTTGGAGATGTACTTGTAGAGACAAGGGATAGATTCGTATAGAGGGCCATGATTGCTAACGCCATGGTGAAGGGCACATGATGACGATAGTCTGAAATAATAATTAATAATAATTACGATATTTATATAGCGCAAAATCTTGA
>JAPXFY010001459.1:17500-20000 GCA_030674185.1 Monoplex corrugatus | reverse complement strand
CTTCTTCTTCTTCCTTCTTCTTCTTCTTCTTCTTCGCATTCTTCTTCTTCGCATTCTTCTTCTTCGCATTCTTCTTCTTCATTCTTCTTCGCATTCTTCTTCTTCGATTCTTCTTCTTCTTCTTCTTCTTCTTCTTCTTCGCATTCTTCTTCTTCTTCTTCTTCTTCTTCGCATTCTTCTTCTTCTTCGCATTCTTCTTCTTCTTCGCATTCTTCTTCTTCGCATTCTTCTTTTCGCATTCTTCTTCTTTTCTTCGCATTCTTCTTCTTCTTCTTCGCATTCTTCATTCTTCGCATTCTTCTTTCTTCTTTGATTCTTCTTCTTCGATTCTTATTTTCTTTCTTCGTCCATTCTTCTTCGCATTCTTCTTCGCATTCTTCTCTTTTTATTATATGATTGTCCTACCATAAGTGTATGCTTGTCAAAGTGAAGTCTAGGCCAAGTGTGTGTTACATAATATCCACACAGCAGTCTGTAACGTAGTTGTACAGTAACAGGCCAGGTCTGTGTTACACTATGTCCACACAATAAACTGTAACACAGATTTAAAAAGCAGCAGGCCATGTTTGTATTACACCATGCCCAAAAGGCAGTTTCGCATTTTCTCTCTTCTTATTATAAATATACACATAGGACTTTTGATATATTCACATGTGTAGGACTTTATAGGAAGTTGCTGGTTGCACCATTTATGGCAGTGTTACGACACACAAAACATTATTGTATTAGACACTCTTAGCAACAGAGATCATCTCTGGCAAAATGAATAGACTTTCCACATGATGGCTGTCGCGCCACTTCCAGAAGAAGTCAATGTAGCAAGGCGAGTGGAACAATAAACGGGTAGTCTTCCTGCAGTGTGCACGTAACTCTGTAATATAAGTTGGAAAAAGGAAGAGTATCTCTCTGTCTTTGTCTTTGTCTTTGCCTGTCTATGTGTGTGTGTGTGTGTGTGTGTGTGTGTGTGTGTGTGTGTGTGTGTGTCTGTCTGTCTGTCTGTCTGTCTGTCTGTCTCTCTCTCTCTCTCTCTCTCTCTCTCTCTCTCTCCTCTCTCTGTGTCTCCCCCTCTCTCTCTCCCTCCCTCTCTCTCTCACACACACACTATCTTTCCATCTGTATGTCTGTCTGTTTGCATGTATATCTGTATGTTTGTTTGTCTCTGCCTATCTCTCTATCCCTCTATCTATCTATCTATCTATCTATCTATCTATCTATCTATCTATTTATCTATCTATTTATCTATCTATCTATCTATATATCTATCTTTTTTTTCTACATATATGTATATGTCTGTCTGTCTGTCTGTCTCTTCCTTTTATCGCCCTTTCTCTCTAACACACACACACACACACACACACACACACACACACACACACACACACACACACACACACACACACACCACACCACCCACCCACCACACACACACACACGCACACACACAATACACATACACACACACACACACACCACAACGCACACACACACACACACACACACACACACACACACACACACTAACACACACACACACACACACACACACACACACACACTAACACACACTAACACACACTAACACACACTAGCACATGTACACACATCAAACTCAAATCAGAACCACATTCACTTCAGGTTCCCCAGAAAAACGAAGAAAAAAGCTGGAAATAAATGCTCTAACCTTTCAAACGTATCACATCTAAATCACTGGACCTGAAGACGACCCTAGAGAGGTCTCGTGAGGGTGGGGACATTCTTTCATCTGGAAGTCAGTGCCAGGGAAACGACGGTGTACTGAAGAGTGGCAAAAGGTTTGCCCAGCTAAAACTGTCTGTTTGGGAGTGTTCTGTTTAGGGATAAGTGTGATTCTTCTTCTTCTTCTTCTTCTTCTTCTTTCTTCTTCTTCTTCTTCTTTCTTCTTCTTCTTCTTCTTCTTCTTCTTCTTCTTCTTCTTCTTCTTCTTCTTCTTCTTCTTCTTCTTCTTCTTCTTCTTCTTCTTCTTCTTCTTCTTCTTCTTCTTCTTCTTCTTCTTCTTCTTCTTCTTCTTCTTCTTCTTCTTCTTCTTCTTCTTCTTCTTCTTCTTCTTCTTCTTCTTCTTTCTTCTTCTTCTTCTTCTTCTTCTTCTTTCTTCTTCTTCTTCTTCTTCTTCTTCTTCTTGTTCTTCTTGTTCTTCTTGCTTCTTCTTTCTTCTTCTTTCTTGTTGTTCTTGTTCTTGTTCTTGTTCTTCTTCTTCTCCTTCTTCTTGTTCTTCTTCTTCTTCTTCTTGATAGATTGTATTTACACATTGGTCATAAACATGATGTGAATCTCAAAACGAAAAAAAAATAAAAGCAGAAAAGTTAGACAAAGACAGCGGCAAGAAGATGTTGATTTAAAAGACAAGAGCGAGCAGGAAAAGAAAAGAAGAATGAAAAAAAAGACGCGTGGTTAAAACTGATGAATCAAAAAGAGAAGAAGAAAATAATCACATTTGACCAATCTAAAAAGAAAAAAAAGAAAG
>JAPXFY010001459.1:7500-10000 GCA_030674185.1 Monoplex corrugatus | reverse complement strand
TAAATCAAAGTTATTGTCATAAAGAGAAGAAATCAAAATTATTGCTTACAGAGAGAAGAAATCAATTATTGCTCACAGACAGAAGAAATCAAATATTGCTCACAGAGAGAAGAAATCAGTTATTGCTCACAAGGAAAAGAAATCAAAGTTATTTCTCACAGAGAAAAGAAATTAATTATTTCTCACATAGAGAAGAAATCAAAGTTATTGCTCAAGGACAGAAGAAATCAAAGTTATTGCTCACAAAGAAAAGAAATCAAAGTTATTGCTCATAAAGAAAAGAAATCAGTTATTGCTCACAGAGAGAAGAAATCAGTTGTTGTTCACAGACAGAAGAAATCAGTTGTTGCTCACAGAGAGAAGAAATCAGTTATTGCTCACAAAGAAAAGAAATCAAAGTTATTGCTCATAAAGAAAAGAAATCAGTTATTGCTCACAGAGAGAAGAAATCAGTTGTTGCTCACAGAGAGAAGAAATCAGTTCTTGCTCACAGAGAGAAGAAATCAGTTGTTGCTCACAGACAGAAGAAATCAGTTATTGCTCACAGACAGAAGAAATCAGTTGTTGCTCACAGACAGAAGAAATCAGTTGTTGCTCACAGACAGAAGAAATCCAAGTTATTTCTCACTATAGAAGAAATTAAATATTGCTCACAAAGAAAAGAAATCAAAGTTATTGCTCATAAAGAAAAGAAATCAGTTATTGCTCACAGAGAGAAGAAATCAGTTGTTGCTCACAGAGAGAAGAAATCAGTTATTGCTCACAGGGAGAAAAAATCAGTTATTGCTCACAGAGAGAAGAAATCAAAGTTATTGCTCACAGACAGAAGAAATCAGTTATTGCTCACAGAGAAAAGAAATCAGTTATTTCTCACAGAGAAAAGAAATCAGTTATTGCTCACAGAGAGAAGAAATCAGTAATTGCTCACAAAGAGAAGAAATCAGTTATTGCTAACAAAGAAAATAAATCAGTTATTGCTCACAGAGAGAAGAAATCAGTTTTTGCTCACAGAGAGAAGAAATCAGTTATTGCTCACAGAGAGAAGAAAATCAGTTATTGCTCACAGACAGAAGAAATGAGTTATCGCTCACAGACAGAAGAAATAAGTTATTGCTCACAGACAGAAGAAATCAAAGTTATCGCTCACAGAGATAAGAAATCAAAGTTATTGCTCACAGAGATAAGAAATCAAAGTTATCGCTCACAGAGATAAGAAATCAAAGTTATTGCTCACAGAGATAAGAAATCAAAGTTATCGCTCACAGAGATAAGAAATCAAAGTTATTGCTCACAGAGATAAGAAATCAAAGTTATCGCTCAGAGAGATAAGAAATCAAAGTTATTGCTCACAGAGAGAAGAAACCAAAGTTATTGGTCACAGAGAGAAGAAATCAGCTATTGCTCACAGAGACAAGAAATCAGATATTGCTCACAGAAAGAAGAAATCAGATATTGCTCACAGAGAGAAGAAAATCAGTTATTGCTCACAGACAGAAGAAATGAGTTATCGCTCACAGACAGAAGAAATAAGTTATTGCTCACAGACAGAAGAAATCAAAGTTATCGCTCACAGAGATAAGAAATCAAAGTTATTGCTCACAGAGATAAGAAATCAAAGTTATCGCTCACAGAGATAAGAAATCAAAGTTATTGCTCACAGAGATAAGAAATCAAAGTTATCGCTCACAGAGATAAGAAATCAAAGTTATTGCTCACAGAGAGAAGAAACCAAAGTTATTGCTCACAGAGATAAGAAATCAAAGTTATTGCTCACAGAGATAAGAAATCAAAGTTATTGCTCACAGAGAGAAGAAACCAAAGTTATTGCTCACAGAGAGAAGAAATCAGTTATTGTTGACAGAGAGAAGTAATCCCTTAATGCTCACAGAGAGAAGAAATCAGTTATTGCTCACAGAGAGAAGAAATCAAAGTTATTGCTCACAGATAGAAGAAATCAAAGTTATTGCTCACAGAGAGCAGAAATTAGTTAGTGCTCACAGAAAGAAGAAATCAGCTATTGCTCACAGAAAGAAGAAATCAGCTATTGTTCACAGAGAGAAGAAATCCAAGTTATTGTTCACATAGAGAAGAAATCAGTTATTGCTCACAGAAAGAAGAAATCAGCTTTTGCTCACAGAGAGAAGAAATCAAAGTTATTGTTCACAGAGAGAAGAAATCAGTAATTACTCACAAAGAGAAGAAATCAAAGTTATTGCTCACAGAGAAAAGAAACCAGTAATTACTCACACTGAGAAGAAATCATAGTTGTTGCTCACAAAGAGAAGAAATCAAAGTTATTGCTCACAGAGAGAAGAAATCAAAGTTATTGCTCACAGACAGAAAAAATCAGCTATTGCTCACAGAGACAAGAAATCAGATATTGCTCAGAGAAAGAAGAAATCAGATATTGCTCACATGGAGAAGAAATCAGTTATTGCTCACAAAGGGAAGAAATCAGTTATTGCTCACAGAGAGAAGAAATCAGATAATGCTCACAGAG
>JAPXFY010001458.1:0-36119 GCA_030674185.1 Monoplex corrugatus | reverse complement strand
AAATAAGACATGTCTGCTTTCTTTAAAACTGTTAAAATGAATTGAAATAGAAGGAAATATTAATTACACCATTTTCTTTCTGTATTCATGTTTGTGAATTTATGTGACTTGTTGTTTGTGTACAAGGCAATTAATGATACCATTTTCTTTCTGTATTTGTGTTTATCGGTTAATGTGGCTTGTTTTTTGTGTACAAGGTAATTAATGGCATCATTTTCTTTTTGTTTTGTGTTTATCGGTTAATGTGGCTTGTTTTTTGTGTACAAGGTAATTAATGGCATCATTTTTGTTTTGTTTTGTGTTTATCGGTTAATGTGGTTTGTTGTTTGTTTACAAGGTAATTAATGGCATCATTTTTGTTTTGTTTTGTTTATCAGTTAATGTGACTTGTTTGTGTACAAGGTAATTAATGACACCATTTTTGTTTTGTTTTGTGTTTATCAGTTAATGTGACTTGTTTGTGTACAAGGTAATTAATGACACCATTTTTGTTTTGTTTTGTGTTTATCAGTTAATGTAGCTTGTTGTTTGTTTACAAGGTAATTAATGGCATCATTTTCTTTCTGTATTTGTGCTTATCAGTTAATGTGCTTGTTGTTTGTGTATAGAGTAATTAGTGACACCATTTTCTTTTTGTATTCGTGTTTGTCAATGAATGTGACTGTTGTTTGTATACAAGGTAGTTAACTGGATGTTTCTTATGACCAGCTCCCCCCATGGGGATGTCGGGGGCTCTTTCAGTATAAATAGTATCCCCACCTTCTGGAAATTCTGTGCTAGAAAGCTCCTCTTTTCTCTCTCTTTGTTTCTGCCTTGTTCCTTTGCTTTCTGTCATTTCTTCCTATAATTTTCTGCCTTGCTGGTCCATTCACCTGTATGTGTTCGATAAAGTCTCACGTACTTTTTCTTAGGATTGATATTGAGGTACATGCATCAAGTGCATCTTTGGCTCTAGGGAGGTGAGATATGCGTAAGCAATTTTAGGTAATTTATGCCTGTTTTTAGATATATTTTGGTGTCCTTAGGTATGCTGAAATTTGTATTCAGGTTTGTTTTTTAAATCTCCTGTTCGATAAAATGGACGGAGTGGTCAACGCTGGGGCATGTCCTTAGATTATGTGCGTGAAATTTTTATATGTGTACTTAATTTTCTTCCCCCCCCCCCCCCCCCCCCCCCCCCCCCCCTTTTGAAGTTTTGTATGTTTTGAAGCAGTTATAGCCCTGATATGGCTCTACGTAGTCGGCTAGATTTTAAACACCAATAACAGTAACAATAAAAATGACCAGTTCTTTTATCGTTTTTTTTTTCCCAGGAGCAGACTTCTTTGTTTCGCGGACAGTCGTAATTGTGACAACCTGAAAGAATCCCTTTCCAAAAATCAGAAAATTGTCATCGCTTCCAGCAGTAGTTGGATGAGACTGGTACGAACATCATTGATATTTTTCAGTGTAACAGTGTAGTTTGTTTTATCAAGACAGTGTTACAGTGTAGTGTTTTATCAAGGCAGTGTTACAGTGTAGTGTTTTATCAAGGCAATGTTACAGTGTAGTTTGTTTTATCAAGGCAGTGTTACAGTGTAGTTTGTTTTATCAAGGCAGTGTTACAGTGTAGTTTGTTTTATCAAGGCAGTGTTACAGTGTAGTTTGTTTTATCAAGGCAGTGTTACAGTGTAGTTTGTTTTTATCAAGGCAGTGTTACAGTGTAGTTTGTTTTATCAAGGCAGTGTTACAGTGTAGTGTTTTATCAAGGCAGTGTTACAGTGTAGTGTAGTGTTACAGTGTAGTGTTTTATCAAGGCAGTGTTACAGTGTAGTTTGTTTTATCAAGGCAGTGTTACAGTGTAGTGTTTTATCAAGGCAGTGTTACAGTGTAGTGTAGTGTTACAGTGTAGTGTTTTATCAAGGCAGTGTTACAGTGTAGTGTTTTATCAAGGCAGTGTTACAGTGTAGTGTTTTATCAAGGCAGTGTTACAGTGTAGTGTTTTATCAAGGCAGTGTTACAGTGTAGTTTTATCAAGGCAGTGTTACAGTGTAGTGTAGTGTTACAGTGTAGTGTTTTATCAAGGCAGTGTTACAGTGTAGTTTGTTTTATCAAGGCAGTGTTACAGTGTAGTTTTATCAAGGCAGTGTTACAGTGTAGTTTGTTTTATCAAGGCAGTGTTACAGTGTAGTTTGTTTTATCAAGACAGTGTTACAGTGTAGTGTTTTATCAAGGCAGTGTTACAGTGTAGTTTGTTTTATCAAGGCAGTGTTACAGTGTAGTGTTTTATCAAGGCAGTGTTACAGTGTAGTGTAGTGTTACAGTGTAGTGTTTTATCAAGGCAGTGTTACAGTGTAGTTTGTTTTATCAAGGCAGTGTTACAGTGTAGTTTTATCAAGGCAGTGTTACAGTGTAGTTTTATCAAGGCAGTGTTACAGTGTAGTTTTATCAAGGCAGTGTTACAGTGTAGTTTTATCAAGGCAGTGTTACAGTGTAGTATTATCAAGGCAGTGTTACAGTGTAGTTTGTTTTATCAAGGCAGTGTTACAGTGTAGTGTGTTTTATCAAGGCAGTGTTACAGTGTAGTGTTTTATCAAGGAGTGTTACAGTGTAGTGTAGCGTTACAGTGTAGTGTTTTATCAAGGCGGTATTACAGTGTAGTTTGTTTTATCAAGGCAGTGTTACAGTGTAGTTTTAT
Organism: Monoplex corrugatus; assembly: GCA_030674185.1. Taxonomy (NCBI): domain Eukaryota; kingdom Metazoa; phylum Mollusca; class Gastropoda; order Littorinimorpha; family Ranellidae; genus Monoplex; species Monoplex corrugatus. Next base: position 33,442 of record JAPXFY010001458.1, on the reverse strand, counting down.
CAAGGCAGTGTTACAGTGTAGTGTAGTGTTACAGTGTAGTGTTTTATCAAGGCAGTGTTACAGTGTAGTGTTTTATCAAGGCAGTGTTACAGTGTAGTGTAGTGTTACAGTGTAGTGTTTTATCAAGGCAGTGTTACAGTGTAGTTTTATCAAGGCAGTGTTACAGTGTAGTGTAGTGTTACAGTGTAGTGTTTTATCAAGGCAGTGTTACAGTGTAGTGTTTTATCAAGGCAGTGTTACAGTGTAGTTTTATCAAGGCAGTGTTACAGTGTAGTTTTATCAAGGCAGTGTTACAGTGTAGTTTTATCAAGGCAGTGTTACAGTGTAGTTTTATCAAGGCAGTGCTACAGTGTAGTTTTATCAAGGCAGTGCTACAGTGTAGTTTGTTTTATCAAGGCAGTGTTACAGTGTAGTTTTATCAAGGCAGTGTTACAGTGTAGTTTGTTTTATCAAAGCAGTGTTACAGTGTAGTTTAATCAAGGCAGTGTTACAGTGTAGTGTAGTGTTACAGTGTAGTTTTATCAAGGCAGTGTTACAGTGTAGTTTGTTTTATCAAGGCAGTGTTACAGTGTAGTTTTATCAAGGCAGTGCTACAGTGTAGTTTGTTTTATCAAGGCAGTGTTACAGTGTAGTGTTTTATCAAGGCAGTGTTACAGTGTAGTTTGTTTTATCAAGACAGTGTTACAGTGTAGTGTTTTATCAAGGCAGTGTTACAGTGTAATGTTTTATCAAGACAGTGTTACAGTGTAGTGTTTTATCAAGGCAGTGTTACAGTGTAGTTTGTTTTATCAAGGCAGTGTTACAGTGTAGTTTATTTTATCAAGGCAGTGTTACAGTGTAGTTTGTTTTATCAAGGCAGTGTTACAGTGTAGTTTGTTTTATCAAGGCAGTGTTACAGTGTAGTGTTTTATCAAGGCAGTGTTACAGTGTAGTTTGTTTTATCAAGGCAGTGTTATAGTGTAGTGTTTTATCAAGGCAGTGTTACAGTGTAGTGTAGTGTTACAGTGTAGTGTTTTATCAAGGCAGTGTTACAGTGTAGTTTGTTTTATCAAGGCAGTGTTACAGTGTAGTTTTATCAAGGCAGTGTTACAGTGTAGTTTGTTTTATCAAGGCAGTGTTACAGTGTAGTGTGTTTTATCAAGGCAGTGTTACACTGTAGTGTGTTTTATCAAGGCAGTGTTACAGTGTAGTGTTTTATCAAGGCAGTGTTACAGTGTAGTTTTATCAAGGCAGTGTTACAGTGTAGTTTGTTTTATCAAGGCAGTGTTACAGTGTAGTGTGTTTTATCAAGGCAGTGTTACAGTGTAGTGTGTTTTATCAAGGCAGTGTTACAGTGTAGTGTGTTTTATCAAGGCAGTGTTACAGTGTAGTGTTTTATCAAGGCAGTGTTACAGTGTAGTGTTTTATCAAGGCAGTGTTACAGTGTAGTTTGTTTTATCAAGGCAGTGTTTACACTGTAGTGTGTTTTATCAAGGCAGTGTTACAGTGTAGTGTTTTATCAAGGCAGTGTTACAGTGTAGTTTGTTTTATCAAGGCAGTGTTACACTGTAGTGTGTTTTATCAAGGCAGTGTTACACTGTAGTGTGTTTTTTCAAGGCAGTGTTACAGTGTAGTGTGTTTTATCAAGGCAGTGTTACAGTGTAGTGTTTTATCAAGGCAGTGTTACAGTGTAGTTTGTTTTATCAAGGCAGTGTTACACTGTAGTGTGTTTTATCAAGGCAGTGTTACAGTGTAGTGTGTTTTATCAAGGCAGTGTTACAGTGTAGTGTGTTTTATCAAGGCAGTGTTACAGTGTAGTGTTTTATCAAGGCAGTGTTACAGTGTAGTGTTTTATCAAGGCAGTGTTACAGTGTAGTTTGTTTTATCGTATATGCTTGATCAGGAAGTATCTCTCTGTGGAAACAACTGCAAAACTCGTTTCTCTCCTTCATAATGTCTCACATTGACTATTGCAATTCACTCCTGTCTGGTCTTCCTGCCTCCACCATTCACATCCTACAGCGCATTCAAAACAATGCTGCATGCCTTGTACTCAAAAAGAAAAAAGCTGACCACATATACTACACGTCATTATTGAAGGGCCAGGAACGTTTTTGAGTCAATTTTTGAAAGGAGAAATAACCTATTTTCTCTTACTCTTTTCTCCAATTCGTTGCCGTAACTGAATGGATAAGAGCTCAGACAACATTGCAGTTTCCTTTTGGCACGTGTTTGGGGATTTGCCGATTTGCAATGGGCGGCCCAAGGAAGACAATTTCCACACGAAATTGTCGAATCTTCAGCAGGGTCTCTCTGACGACGCAGGCAAGGTAGCGACAAAATTCGCTTTGCACGTGCAAGGCAAGCCCTTTTTGAACACTACTCCAGCCAAAGTTGCCCGCAGACGAGGATAAAAAGGACCCGTTCTTGGTTCGTTTTAACCATGCTTGCAAGACGACGGATGACGGATGAGCAGCGGGGAGAGCCCTCGCTCTGCTTGATGAAGGCCTAGCGCAGCGGGAAGTTGCTAGACGACTTGAAGTGTCGCATTCCACAATCCAGAGACTGCTGGAGCGCTTCAATGAGACTGGAGCAGTCCAGGAAAGGCGTCACACGGGTCGACCCAGAGTAACGACAAGACAGCAAGACCGCTACCTTGCCCTCTCCGTCCTGAGGGAAAGGGCATTCACTGCGGTGACCTTGAGGGGTCAGCTGAGGGACGCAACAGGTGCTAACATCAGCTGCAGCACGGTGAGAAGACGGCTACATGAGGCAAACTTGAGGTCACGGAGACCGGCCGTCCGACCCGTGCTGTCACCGGTCAACAGAGTGCGCCGCATGACCTGGGCCAGGGAGCACGTGACCTGGACAAGGCAACAGTGGGCCCGGGTCTTGTTTTCGGATGAGTCCAGGTTCACCCTGACCTTTAACGATGGCCGGGCTCGGGTGTGGCGACGTCAAGGGGAGAGGTTCGCTGACGCCACTGTCCAAGAGCATAACCGGTACGGCGGCGGGTCGGTGATGGTGTGGGGTGGCATGAGCCGTGGTACCCGGACCCCCTGCTCCCCATTGACGGCATCCTGAACGGGGTCCGGTACCGGGACGAGGTTCTGGCGGCCGTGGCACTGCCTGCGCTTGTGGACCTTGGTCAAGGCGCCATCTTCCAGGACGACAATGCACCTGCGCATCGAGCACGCCTTGTGACCGACTTCCTGGAGCAGCATGAAGTCGTCCGTATGGCCTGGCCAGCGTGCTCACCTGACCTGAACCCAATTGAACACCTCTGGGATGTGCTCGGGAGGCGCATCAGGGACAACCACCCCCCACCGGGCACCCTGGCCAGGCTGGTCAACATCCTGCAGATCGAGTGGGCGGCCATCCCTCAGGACACACTCCGTACCCTTGTGGGGTCGATGCATCGGCGCTGTGAAGCATGCATCCAGGCTCGGGGCGGACACGCGCGATATTGAAAACAGATTGGCCAAATCTGACACTTTCTGTTTTTTGAAAAGGGGGGGATGTTCCTTTAAATGCATGTGCTGTTCACTAATGGGTCATTGTGCTAATTTCTTTTTCCAAAACAGGTGTGGAAATGATGAAATAAAACATAGAATCAATTCTAAACATTGTCAATTATTTCAACTTAAAATTAGAGAGGAAGGAAGAAGTGGCCCTTAAATTATGATTAGGAGTATATCTTCTCTCCTGGCACAACTTCACTGGCTCCCTGTATCAAAGCGCATACAGTACAAACTAGACACCATGTGCTACAAAAGCCTCAATAACGCAGCCCCCGATTACCTGTCAAGCCTACTTGATATCTATGTTCCCTCACGTACCCTCCGCTCTGCCTCCGATCCTCTGACTTTTCGCTTTCCACGCACCAAGCTCAATACCTATGGTCCACGAGCCTTCTCTGTTTCTGGTCCACTTTCCTGGAACAAACTTCCTCTCTCTGTCCGTCAGCAACCTACTTTTGTCTCCTTCAAGTCCGCTCTCAAAACTCACCTTTTCTCCTCTGCATAAAATCCTGACCTCACTCATCCCCCTCTGTAGCCTGTCTCCACTCGGAGGGGAATCACATTGTAATATATATTTGTATATAATATGCTCTCTATAATTTTCCATTGCTTTTATTCTTTTTCCCCATTTATAGCCATATGTAAGTGTGTGTGTGCGTGTGTGTGCGCGCGTGCGTAAGTGTATGTTCAGCGCTTAGATTTGATTTTTATCGAGATTTTGCGCTATATAAATATTGTAATTATTATTATTATTATTATTATTATTATTATCAAGGCAGTGTTACAGTGTAGTTTGTTTTATCACGGCAGTGTTACAGTGTAGTTTTATCAAGGCAGTGTTACAGTGTAGTTTTATCAAGGCAGTGTTACAGTGTAGTTTTATCAAGGCAGTGTTACAGTGTAGTTTTATCAAGGCAGTGTTACAGTAAGAGGGTAGTTTGTGTGTCTTTCTCATAGGATCGTTGTTTTGGGTAGGGGGTAGAGGTAGGTTGTAGAGGTTGTTGTTTTTTTCTTAGAGGGATCATTGTTTTGGAGGGGGAAGAGGTAGTTTGTTGGTCGTTTTTTGTTTGTTTTGTTTCGAAATGTATTCAGCCACTGTCAGTATAGGAATTGTTGATACCCACCCCCCACCCCCACCCCCCATCCTCAAGACATACATTGTAGAAATCAATGGCTGTTCTGTTTAATGAAACAAACAAGCATGGTAAGAGCAGTGAGAATTTTTTCAGTTTTTAAGAATTTAAGCAAATGGTTTTTAATTTCTTTAGGTAAGCAAATTTTATCGTGCATGGCATGCAGAGTTTGAATAGGTAACTGACCTGTTTCTACTTAGCCAAGGATGTAGTTAACATGGAAACATGTTTATCATTGTAAAAGCTTCCCTCTCCAGATAACTGTTTTGAGGTAGTGAAAGGAACAAGTTGCACAGATGATTATGTTTGTTTGTAAAACTTGTCAATTGAAGTTCATGTTATTGGAGACACCCCCCCCCCTCTCTCTCTCTCTCTCTCATTGTTTGCATTGGGTCATTTTGTTAGTACTAGTAGGAGGGGAAAACCAAACGAATCACTACCCTACAATCTGGTTAAGGTGAGGATCCAAGTCCTCAGAATCCCCAGTTGCACAAGCGTGCAGTTTTTCCACCGAAGTCGTAAAAATCCAGAGGTCAGAAAGCAATGTTTGTTGTAGGCCTGAGCCTCATGCCGGACCACATACAAACGAACACCAGATAACAAAAAGCAGGAGAAAAAGATTAAAACTTCCCTGCTGCTCCTTCCAGTTTGTCTTTTTCTCCTGATTTTTGTATCTGGTGTTTGTTTGTGATCTTACGCTTGACAAAGGCCAGTTGTCTTGTATTAAATACGCGTTCTTATTTTTTCGTGTTTTTTTTTCTGGTTTCAGAAACACAGTAAAGCTAATTGGCCTTCATGGGGAGGGACCTGGGAAATGAACTTATTTCTCCAATATTTTCATACCAGGACAGCTGGGCAAATGCCCTGCTCTTATCAATTTTCAACTGACATGGGATCTTTAGCGTTTGCAAGCCAGAAGGTACACGGGGCCGACTCGTTTTTCATCCCATTCCAAAGGACTAGATGTTCAATTTGATTTTCTGGTCCAACCGAGTAGAATGGTCAAGGCCTCTATGGAAACCTCGAGTTTAGTTTTTGGCAGGCAAATGTCTTAACCATTCTGCCACTCTTCATGTCAAAATGATGAAGCACAATGTAATCCAATTGCATGACATACACCATGACTGTCTCAATGTCTATGTACAAATATCTTTATAAAAAAAACAATTATGTTATGCACAACTATCTTCACACAAAAAAACAATATGTTTATGTACAAAAACCTTCATTAAAAAAACATTCTTTATGCACGATGATGATCATAATACAATGCATCCAGGTAAAATATTTTTCCCCTCTGAGTTATATTTACGCACAAAAACCTTCATGACCAAAGTTTTGTGCAAAATGTTAACAAGAAACACCACAGGGTGCAGATGGGACTTGGCGCACCAACACCTTCCCACTGTCCGCACAATCACCTCCCAACCTCATGACCAAAGTTTTATGCAAAATGGTAACATGCATTACATTTGGAAATGTGTAATCACTTCTTTGGAATTATAATCATGTGTAAATATCTTCAAAAAGAAACTGACATGCTTTATACAATATGACAACCACAATTTCTGACTTTCTCACGAAGACTCTTATAGTCTTAAGCAAAAATTTTTCATTAAAAAAAAAAAAAAATGGCACACTGCATTATGGCTATGATAATGCAAAATATATGACAATTCCTTTTTTCAGAACTATGTTTATGCACAATGAATACTTTCAAGAGAAATCAGACTTTATGCAAAATGATACCATGGCTTTGGGTCACACAACAATATTTCATGGACAAGTGAAAATGATACCATCACATTGTAAATCGTCTTCAACAATATGTAACATCATTATACATTACCTTGTATCAACAACACTTAACACCACCACCAACAATTATCATAATAAGAATAATAATGCATAACAGTAATAAGACACCCCTAACACTACCAACAGAGAATAATCATAACAGCAACAACAACAATAAAAATGATCTCCTCCTACTACCAAAAGAGGCCTTATTTTTCAGGACCAGCATAGTAAGGGTGTTTCCCATCTCCTCTCCCTTAGTGCTTTACCTTCCACAACCATGAACAGGCCCAGGCACCCATTCCACAGTTGGGTAGACAGCATGTTGCAAGCACTTTTGTTTCTGACTGGATTTGAACACCCATGGACTGGATGACTGTCGTTCTACCTTTAGGCCAACCACGCATACCGTAACAACAAGAAAACAACAACAACAACAACACTGAATACAGCATGCGTTAGCACACATTACAGACCCCACAGCAACTGGGGCATTATACCCAAGTAGTATCAAACAGCACATGTCAACAGATTGGGGGTGTGGACGGAAAGGTGACATCCAGAACAACAACAACAACAAAATGGGCAACATGAGGGCTGACCCCTAAGCCTTGTCAGTTAGCGTGCCATTTCCTAACTGTTTACAGTAAATACTTTGAACTGGTATCAGATAAAATAAAGCCACCACGCTGTTAATATGCACAAAATCATAACAACGCCAGATCTAAATTGTATGACGTCACTATTAATGTGATGTAACTGTGGGGATGAAAAATGGATAATAATTAATAATATAATAATTACAATATTTATATAGTGCAAAATCTCGATAAAAATCAAATCTAAACGCTGAACATACACTTACGCACGCGCGCACACGCACGCGCGCACACACACACTCACACATGGCTATAAATGGGGAAAAAGAATAAAAGCAATGGAAAATTATAGAGAGCATATTATATACAAATATATATTACAATGTGATTCCCCTCCGAGTGGAGACAGGCTACAGAGGGGGGGATGAGTGAGGTCAGGATTTTATGCAGAGGAGAAAAGGTGAGTTTTCAGAGCGGACTTGAAGGAGACAAAAGTAGGTTGCTGACGGACAGAGAGAGGAAGTTTGTTCCAGGAAAGTGGACCAGAAACAGAGAAGGCTCGTGGACCATAGGTATTGAGCTTAGTGCGTGGAAAGCGAAAAGTCAGAGGATCGGAGGCAGAGCGGAAGGTACGTGAGGGAACATAGATCTCAAGTAGGCTTGACAGGTAATCGGGGGCTGCGTTATTGAGGCTTTTGTAGCACATGGTGTCTAGTTTGTACTGTATGCGCTTTGATACAGGGAGCCAGTGAAGTTGTGCCAGGAGAGGAGATATAACTATGTGGTCAGCTTTTTTTCTTTTTGAGTACAAGGCGTGCAGCATTGTTTTGAATGCGCTGTAGGATGTGAATAGTGGAGGCAGGAAGACCAGACAGGAGTGAATTGCAATAGTCAATGCGAGACATTATGAAGGAGAGAACGAGTTTTGCAGTTGTTTCGACAGAGAGATACTTCCTGATCAGGCTTATATGATGGAGGTGATAGTAGCAAGATCTGGCAGTTTGAGAAACAAAGTTGTTCATGGAGAGGGTAGAGTCAATGCAGACACCAAGGTTTTTAGCTGAATCAGAAATTGGGACTGATGTGTTACATAATGGGAGAGAAAGAGGAGGCAGCTGAGAAAGTTTCTGACGGGTGCCAATGAGGATAGCTTCTGTCTTGTCGTCATTAAGCTGAAGTTTGTTGAACGTCATCCAGTTCTTAATGTCCGAGTAACACTCAGTGGTGCGAGTCAAGAGGCGCTGTATATTGTCTGGTATGTCACTATCTAGAAGTTGGGTGTCATCAGCATAGAAGTGGTGTTTTGTAGAGTGGGAGTTGATGATGGTGGACAGGGGGGAGGTGTAAAGAGTGAAAAGAACAGGGCCAAGGACAGATCCTTGTGGAACACCACAGGTCAGGCATGCAGGTTGAGAGTAAGTGCCATTAATGAGAACAGTTTGTTTTCTGTTTGACAGATATGAAGTGAACCAGGAGAGAGCAATGTCAGAGATGCCAAAAGTATGATGAAGTCTAGAAAGGAGAATACCATGATCAATGGTATCAAAGGCTGCAGACAGATCAAGGAGTGTGAGGAGAGAGACTTTGCCAGTATCAGTTGCAAGGAGATTGTTGAGAATGTGTAGCAGGGCAGTTTCAGTGCTATGGCACTGGCGGTAGGCTGACTGGAAAGGATTGAGAAGATTGTTGGCAGACAGCAAAGAACAGCTCAGATTCAAAACTTGTAGACGGACTGATAAAATTCACGTTGATATGACAGTGTATGGAGATAAGTGTTTATCAGGCAAGGCAGTTGGTCACTGGATCGATGATTTTCAACAGGGAAAAATCGATTTGAAACAAGTCCCAATGTGGATGTCCACATAAGGCCTGGGACAACCAAACCGTCAAGTTTGAAAGAGCATAGCTGAAGAGGATCAACGTATTTCAGTTTGTGAAATATGTGAAACGTGTGATGTTTCATGACACAGTTGAACAACGAGGAAAGTGGCTGCCACATGGATACCTCATCTGCCCATAGAGAAGCAGACAAAAAAGAAAACAAACTAGCAAAAAACCCAGAGGGCTGAGTATTCTAGGGGACTGCTCAAAACATTTGAGCCAGAGGCCCCAAATGACCACGTGATGTGATCACAGGTGATGAACCGTGGATCACTTTCTATGGCAACCCAAACAAACTATCTGATCATATGTGGGTGGGTGCTAATGAGACCTGTACTGAGACCTGATTCTCAAAGCCAGAACACTTTTCCCCATTTTCTTCAACTCCCAAGGCTCAGTAGTGGTCAATGGCTGAAAAATCTACATTTACTGCTACATATTGTGTACAAAGCATTTTACCAAAACTGTGCAATCCATCCATGAGCACCATCTGAATGTGGGTATCAGCAAATCGCTCCATCTACATAACACCAATGCCCATATAGCCAAGGTTGCTGTGACCTATGTACAAGACAAATCCGTTTTAAAGTTTTCCATCACATCCCGTACAGTCCTCACTTTGCCCCCACTGACTTCTGGTTGTTTCCCCTTCTAAAGCAAAACCTGGCTGGCAAAATGTTTTACAGAATCCAAGACTTGGGAAAATCAGTGAAATCACAGCTTGCTCCTCAAACAGACTATCAACCAGCATTTCATTCCTGGCAAAGGAACTGTGACTCTATGTGGAGACAGGAGGAGAAAGTGCTTTGTTGGACTCTAAAACTTCTGCATACACTGGATTGTCCATGATTGTTTTGCCAAGTGACAAAACTTTAACACGAAACATTATATGGACACATTCAAAACACACAGACACACAAAACATACTATGGACATGTACACACAAAACATACGCACACGTACACACAATCTTCACGTCTAACCCTTTGACTCCTGCACCCTGTCCATCAACATCCTACATTGTCAGCCATGCTAGCAAAGCAAAAACTTCACCCTCTGACTCCCTCATCCTATCCAACAGCTTCCAAACAGGAAGCTGGTGGATAGGATGTGGGAGTCAAAGGTTTATGTTTTTGCAGTTGGTGGACAGGGTGTGGGAGTCAAAGGGTTGAGGTGGCAACAAGTGACCAAGTCCAGGCCAACAGCACAGTTTGCACACACAACACAACATCCAACTGTGAAGCCACAGTCTGTAGAAAGCAATGTGGGAAGTCTCACAGACGGCGGATGATGAATGTGATATGACCACCACAGGTTTCCTTTGTGGACATCACCACGCAGGATGACAGCTGTCATGAGGTCTGTCTACTGGACAAGTCGGAAGGATTGTTCCTTGTCGAGGGCGCTGACCTCAGCAAAGTCCTCGGGGGTTATTTCTGGTCAAATGAGAGAAACATACACAATGGATCAATCATGATGACATATTAAAACAACATCTCTATTATCAAAGCTTCTCTACTCTTATCTTCCACCCCTAAAAAGCACACACAGAGATACATACATACAGACACACACGCTGAGCATAACACCAAAAAACAATACAAAGAATCAAAAAACACACACACACACATGCACACACACATATAAAGCCAAGGACAAACCTAAAACAAAAAAACAAAAAAATACATACATTATGACAATCTTCACCCTTCCTCCAACTGTCTTTTTGATTTCTTTTATCTCCGATTCAAGAAAAGCTCAAACACTTTCCATTCCATACTATATACTGCAGGAGTCTGCACAGTGTTAAACTTCTGACATGACAGGCTACCAATGTTTGTCTGACTGGTGATGGCTCTAGTCTTTCCTTCCTTTCATGGTGGGTTTTTGGACACTTTCTCTACCCATCAGGCAAAAGAATCCATTCATAACTCAAAAGAAAAAAAAGAATGGGAACCACCACAATGATGTACAACTCCTTGACATGGTGTGACGGCTTGTGTGCCTTCACAACCCTCAGAGTCATGACGGCGGTAGCCTTGTGCTCCTGGCAGGTGTAACCAGTCAAACAGCTGTGTGCGGGGTACAGGCCAGAAGATAGTGTGCATCCTGGGGTGGGGATATCCAGTGAACAATCCCCCACTGTGCTTCAAGGACAGGTGTTTTGGCCAGAAGCTAAGGGCAGGGAAACCCTAGCAGAAACCTTTGAGTACTGAAGACAGTGGTGGAGGGCTGTACAATGTACACTCACAGACCATGACACAACTCAGCACATTATTTCTGGAAACAGGACTAACAGAAATGGTGCTGGTCCTGTGAGGACCAACCAGGTAGGTCAAGCACCGGGCTCTGTGCCTCAAAGGAGCCCAACCTTAGCAACTGTAGGTCCCTTCATTTCGCCTTGTTCAGCCAATGGACAAACAAGAAGAGTGGGACAAACAAGAAGGGCGACACAAACAAGAAGGGCAGGACAAACAAGGGCGGGACAAACAAGAAGGGCAGGACAAACAAGGGCGGGACAAACAAGAAGGGTGGGACAAACAAGAAGGGTGGGACAAACAAGAAGGGCGGGACAAACAAGAAGAGCGACTGGTCTGAAAGCCAAACAAGACCAGAGATCCCAAATATCAACATCACGCACTGGAATGTGGAAAGTGAACCAACAAGAAAGAACAAGCGGAATGCTGTCTGTATGAGAACATCATCAACATCTTCTGTGTACAGGAAACACACCTGCTGTGGTGGGGGAGGGGGGGGGGAGTAAGGGCCTTTAACCCTTTCCACACTGCATGGCAACTTGTAGGCAAAATGCTTCAGGCAATGCATGCTGACTGGCACAGAAAATGCTTCAGGCACCATGCAGCACAATTGCATAGCAGGCTTATAAAACTCGACTGAACTTTTGTGAAAAAAAAAAAGACGTAAGTCATGTGACAGCAGAGGCTTTATCCTTCACTTGGCGATGATAACAGTTTCTTTGTTCAATGCGACAACAACTTTTCACAAGTTTTCTGAGTCGACCTGTACTGAAACTTGGCCAGTATGTCAGGAAGCGCTAGATCAACCAGAAAGAGATCACACATCATATAACGCCGCACAAGCGCTGAACATGATTTTTGAAGATGATCTGACGCTTGGAATGGCTGTTGTTGACAGCGAGAGTGGCGAAGAATTTTCACAGCCAGTTGGTAATGACTTCAACAGAAACTGTGATACTTTCAGCCAGATTCTGAAACCAGTCAAGTTAGCACTTTTTCATCTGATTCAAACCTAGCTGAATCAGTAAATGAAAATGATAATCTCTCTGTATACGTTTGATTTTCCTTTAAAATTAACCAAGTCCTACCTACACAACCTAAGAGCCAGATTGTTAGTGGATAGTCGCTGTGGCCAGAAGGTGCTGCTACATCAGGGTGTCCTTCATGGAGGAGTTCTCTCCCCTACTCTGTTCATACTCTTCATCAAAAAATACCACAGCTGCCCAAAGGAGTCTAAGCGGCACTTTCTGCTGACGACCTGGTACTCTAGTGCATGGAAAAGTATGCAACAACAGCGACCTACAGAAAGCAACTTCCCTAAAGAGAGCTGCAGCTTGGGCAGACAACTGGTGTGTAAGCATCAACAGTAAGGAGACAAAGGCCAACTTGGTGGACTAACCCCTGGTGATACACCACTGAAGATGGAAGACCAGCAAATGTACCTGGGAGTCATTTCTGACAAGAGATTAACATGGAAGCAAAACATCATACAGGTAGAAGAAAAAGTCAGAAGACAGCTCAACGTCATGGGGGAGCTGGCAGGAACACAGAAAGACACAAATGCAAAAACCCTGGACAATCTATCAGGGGACCTTACCACCACACCTGGAGTATGGGTCAAGCTCTTGGATGACAGTGGCCAAGACACACCAACATCCCCTAAACAAAGTTCAATGTACAATGAAATCCACACCAACACAGAATATGGAACTGGTGACTGGCTTACCACCAGTGAGTAAAAGAAGAGAACAGAAAGCGATGATGCAGGCCATAAGTACAGGTGCACTCAAGACCATTCAGAGAATAACAGACTCCAGAAGATCTCTTCTGGCAGGCTAAAGCGACCCAGCTTTACCACAAAAACATCAGTATTGCAAGGACAAGGACAATATCAAGACAAAACTCCCAAGACAGGATAAACTTTTTGCCTTCTCCCTAGACACCCCGCCCAAGGAAGATAGAATGGAAACAGTGACATCCATACCGCTGTTCCTCACATCACAACGAAAGATGAGAGAGTAACACAGCAAAGAAATCACCAATACATTGCCATGCTAGAACTGTAGAAGAAAGACACCTGCAAGCAGCATGGATACAAGTTTTCACAGACTACACAGCAACAGGTGCTGTCAAGCACAGAGGAGCAGGGGTGTACATCCAATACCCAATAGACAGTGGCAGACAGAGGCAATCCCAACAGGCCTCCACAGTACAAACTACAAGGCTGAAATGGATGCATCGTTTCATGCAGCAAACATTAACAGCACAAGATGGATCCCAACACCCAGGTCGCTGTCTTGACTGTTGTGTCTGTGCTGAAAGCTTTCACCACCAACAGGCAGTCACAACTAGAAAAGGCACTACACAAATTCAAATGCCTTGGGATAGTGCTGCAGTGGATACCCTCACACTGTGGCATTGAAGAAATGAAAAAGCAGACAAAATGGCACTGTTAGGAAGAACATACAACAACCAGAGAATGAAGTCTCCCTCACAAAATATCATCATAATCAAGACATCGTTTAAAATGCCTCAGACGCACGGCAGTTACCATCAGCTGTCAAGATCAGAACAGGTGGTTATTGTCTTCTGTCTGATAACTGGACACAACAGGCTGAACAAACATTTCTTTCAAAAAATGAGAATTATGCCCTGCCCTGTGTGTCCTGGTGTACAGCATAGTTATAACAGGACACAAACCACATCCTACAAGTCTGCAGGAATCTTCGGCTGCTGAGGGAGGAGATGTAGCCAGAGCCGACTACCTTGTGTGGAGAAACTGTACATGCCTGTGGATGCTTTGCAGATGTCAGCAAACTTTATCTTTGCTACTAGTCCCCAGGTGCAAGAACGACAAGAAGGAGAAGAGAATGACCGTAACTTAAGGTCATTCTTTGGGGCTCTGTGCTAAGTCAAAGGAAGTGTGCAATCTATCTACCTCTATCTCTCTCTCTCTCAACAACAACTGAAGGAATAACCTATCTGAAAAACAGTACTCCTAATAACAATCCTCTTATTTGAAAAACAATACTCCTAATAACAATCCTAAACTGAAATAATTCCAGTTCAGCTATAAATCATACACAATCACAGCAAATCAACTTAGTTAATCTCAACAAAGACTTACAACACAGAAAATGGTGTTAAGAAATATAACTGTAACCTCACAATACACGTGTACATACCAGGGCTTGACATCATGACTACAGGCCTGTCTTCTCTTCTGTCTTCATTCACCGTCTGCACGGTCAGGCCACATCTGGCCATGACTGTGGCCATGTTTTCCAGTTCCACCAGGTGCCACACAGGTGTAGGACATACTTGTAGTTGTACCTGTAAGCAGATGAATTGTACAACAAAATTATATGAAATATCTTTAATATAGAAAGGAATTAACTTCTATCAGGAAATTTTCAATTATCAATGATTTTATTTTGGTTTGGTAGGGAGGGGGAACAGGAGATGGTTGGGAACCCTATCACAGCTGCGTGGATGCATGTCTACTAAGTTGATCCCTACTGGAAGGTAGAGTCCTACTTGTACACCAATTAGACTTATGCCTCTCTACTTTTGCCATCTTAAAGTCTGGAACAATTTTGTCTTTTTAACATTTTCACACAGGCCCACTTTCTCATGATAAACTCCCATCATGGTTTTACCCTTTCTATGTGAATGTTCTATCCATCCTGGGACAGAATGCTGTAAGTCCTATTACTGCAGTTGATTAGAATGCCGCAATAATCAAGATGAGGTCATGGTTTCGATTCCTAATAGTCACAGGACTATCAAATACAGGTGCGTCTATTGATAGTTGTCATGTATGTGCATCTGCATACACACACACTGCACAGATTTTACATGCACAAACGCATATGCATGCATTCATGCACACAAACAAGCACATACCCATGCATACACACAAACACATACATAACAAAACACATACATACACATACAAACCCATGAATGCACACACACACACACTCACACACATACACGCACGTGCGCAAATACACAAATTCATACATATACATTTGCATTCATACACACACACAAAGACATACATGTACATACACATTTGCATTCATACACACACATACACACACACATACATGCATGCACATATACATCAAAACATGAGAAAAAAAACATGTTGAGTAACTTGGACACTAAAGAAAACACAGACAAGTCTCTAGACACAACTTGAACAGAAACGAACAAAAAATTGACCAATTGGGATGATCTAAACATCAAAGAAAATATGGACAAAATACTGTCAGCCATGAGTGACCCAACTGACAAATTTTAAATCAGCCCTGTTTGCCATGGCAAGAGAGATAGGCAAACTTAAACAGGAAGCTGATAAACTTGGTGGGGACAATTTACAGTTATGTCATTTGCCATGGCAGATGAGAGAGAAACTAAAAGAGGAAGCTGATAAAATTGGTGGGGACAATTTAGTTATGTCATTTGCCATGGCAAATCAGAGAGACAAACTAAAAGAGGAAGCTGATAAACTTGGAGGGGACAATTTACAGTTATGTGATTTGCCATGGCAAGTGAGAGAGACAAACTAAAAGAGGACGCTGATAAACAGGGTGGGGACAATTTACAGCTATGTGATTTGCCATGGCAAATGAGAGAGACAAACTAAAAGAGGAAGCTGATAAAATTGATGGGGACAATTTACAGCTATGTGATTTGCCATGGCAAATGAGAGACAAACTGAAAGAGGAAGCTGATAAACTTGGTGGGGACAATTTACAGCTATGTGATTTGCCATGGCAAATGAGAGAGACAAACTAAAAGAGGAAACTTGGTGGGGACAATTAACAGCTATGTGATTTGCCATGGCAAATGAGAGAGACAAACTAAAAGAGGAAACTTGGGGGACAATTACAGCTATGTGATTTGCATGCAAAAAAGACAAACAAAGAGAAACTTGGGGGACATTACACTACATTGCATGGCAAATAAGAGAAAAAAAAAGGAAACTTGGTAGGGACAATTACAGCAATTGCAGGCAAAATGACAGGGAGACAAACTAAAGAAAAATTGGTGGGGACAATTTAAATAGTGTTTGCCATGGCAAGAAGAGACAAACTAAAAGAAGGAAACTTGGTGGGGACAATTTACAGTATGTATTTGCCATGGCAAATGAGAGAGACAAAAAAAGAGGAAAACTTGGTGGGGACAATTTAGCTATGTGATTTGCCATGGCAAATAGAGAGACAAACTAAAAGAGGAAAACTTGGGGGGACAATTTACAGTAGTGATTTGCCATGGCAATGAGAGAGACAAACTAAAAGAGGAAACTGGTGGGGACAATTACAGCTAGTGATTTGCCATGGCAAATGAGAGAGACAAACTAAAAGAGGAAAATTGTGGGGACAATTACAGCTATGTGATTTGCCATGGCAAATGAGAGACAAAAAAAAGGAAACTTGGTGGGGACATTTACAGCTATGTGATTTGCCATGGCAAATGAGAGAGACAAACTAAAAGAGGAAACTTGGTGGGGACAATTAACAGCTATGTGATTTGCCATGGCAAATGAGAGAGAAAACTAAAAGAGGAAACTTGGTGGGGACAATTACAGCTATGTGATTTGCCATGGCAAATGAGAGAGACAAACTAAAAGAGGAAACTTGGTGGGGACAATTACAGCTAGTGATTTGCCATGGCAAATGAGAGAGACAAACTAAAAGAGGAAACTTGTGGGGACAATTACAGTATGTGATTTGCCATGGCAAATGAGAGAGACAAACTAAAAGAGGAAAACTTGGTGGGGACAATTACAGCTATGTGATTTGCCATGGCAAATGAGAGAGACAAACTAAAGAGGAAACTTGGTGGGGACAATTAACAGCTATGTGATTTGCCATGGCAAATGAGAGAGACAAACTAAAAGAGGAAACTTGGTGGGGACAATTACAGCTATGTGATTTGCCATGGCAAATGAGAGAGACAAACTAAAAGAGGAAACTTGGTGGGGACAATTACAGCTAGTGATTTGCCATGGCAAATGAGAGAGACAAACTAAAAGAGGAAACTTGGTGGGGACAATTACAGCTACGTGATTTGCCATGGCAAATGAGAGAGACAAACTAAAAGAGGAAACTTGGTGGGGACAATTAACAGCTACGTGATTTGCCATGGCAAATGAGAGAGACAAACTAAAAGAGGAAACTTGTGGGGACAATTAACAGCTATGTGATTTGCCATGGCAAATGGAGAGGACAAACTAAAAGAGGAAACTTGGTGGGGACAATTAACAGCTATGTGATTTGCCATGGCAAATGAGAGGACAAACTAAAAGAGGAAACTTGGTGGGGACAATTTACAGCTAGTGATTTGCCATGGCAAATGAGAGAGACAAACTAAAAGAGGGAAACTTGGTGCGGGGACAATTAACAGCTACGTGATTTGCCATGGCAAATGAGAGAGACAAACTAAAAGAGGAAAACTTGGTGGGGAAACATTAACAGCTACGTGATTTGCCATGGCAAATGAAGAGACAAACTAAAAGAGGAAAACTTGGTGGGGACAATTAACAGCTATGTGATTTGTCATGGCAAATGAGAGACAAACTAAAAGAGGAAACTTGGTGGGGACAATTAACAGCTATGTGATTTGCCATGGCAAATGAGAGAGACAAACTAAAAGAGGAAACTTGGTGGGGACAATTAACAGCTACGTGATTTGCCATGGCAAATGAAGAGAGACAAACTAAAGAGGAAACTTGGTGGGGACAATTAACAGCTACGTGATTTGCCATGGCAAATGAGAAGAGACAAACTAAAAGAGGAAACTTGGTGGGGACAATTAACAGCTATGTGATTTGCCATGGCAAATGAGAGAGACAAACTAAAAGAGGAAACTTGGTGGGGACAATTAACAGCTATGTGATTTGCCATGGCAAATGAGAGAGACAAACTAAAAGAGGAAACTTGGTGGGGACAATTAACAGCTACGTGATTTGCCATGGCAAATGAGAGAGACAAACTAAAAGAGGAAACTTGGTGGGGACAATTAACAGCTATCGTGATTTGCCATGGCAAATGAGAGAGACAAACTAAAAGAGGAAACTTGGTGGGGACAATTAACAGCTACGTGATTTGCCATGGCAAATGAGAGAGACAAACTAAAAGAGGAAACTTGTGGGGACAATTAACAGCTACGTGATTTGCCATGGCAAATGAGAGAGACAAACTAAAAGAGGAAACTTGGTGGGGACAATTAACAGCTATGTGATTTGCCATGGCAAATGAGAGAGACAAACTAAAAGAGGAAACTTGGTGGGGACAATTAACAGCTACGTGATTTGCCATGGCAAATGAGAGAGACAAACTAAAAGAGGAAACTGGTGGGGACAATTAACAGCTATGTGATTTGCCATGGCAAATGAGAGAGACAAACTAAAAGAGGAAACTTGGTGGGGACAATTAACAGCTATGTGATTTGCCATGGCAAATGAGAGAGACAAACTAAAAGAGGAAACTTGGTGGGGACAATTAACAGCTATGTGATTTGCCATGGCAAATGAGAGAGACAAACTAAAAGAGGAAACTTGGTGGGGACAATTAACAGCTATGTGATTTGCCATGGCAAATGAGAGAGAACAAACTAAAAGAGGAAACTTGGTGGGGACAATTAACAGCTAGTGATTTGCCATGGCAAATGAGAGAGACAAACTAAAAGAGGAAACTTGGTGGGGACAATTAACAGCTACGTGATTTGCCATGGCAAATGAGAGAGACAAACTAAAAGAGGAAACTTGGTGGGGACAATTAACAGCTATGTGATTTGCCATGGCAAATGAAGAGAGACAAACTAAAAGAGGAAACTTGGTGGGGACAATTAACAGCTACTGTGATTTGCCATGGCAAATGAGAGAGACAAACTAAAAGAGGAAACTTGGTGGGGACAATTAACAGCTATGTGATTTGCCATGGCAAATGAGAGAGACAAACTAAAAGAGGAAACTTGGTGGGGACAATTAACAGCTACGTGATTTGCCATGGCAAATGAGAGAGGACAAACTAAAAGAGGAAAACTTGGTGGGGACAATTAACAGCTATGTGATTTGCCATGGCAAATGAGAGAGACAAACTAAAAGAGGAAACTTGGTGGGGACAATTAACAGCTATGTGATTTGCCATGGCAAATGAGAGAGACAAACAAAAGAGGAAACTTGGTGGGGACAATTAACAGCTACGTGATTTGCCATGGCAAATGAGAGAGACAAACTAAAAGAGGAAACTTGGTGGGGACAATTAACAGCTACGTGATTTGCCATGGCAAATGAGAGAGACAAACTAAAAGAGGAAACTTGGTGGGGACAATTAACAGCTATGTGATTTGCCATGGCAAATGAGAGAGACAAACTAAAAAGAGGAAACTTGGTGGGGACAATTAACAGCTACGTGATTTGCCATGGCAAATAGAAAGAGACAAACTAAAAGAGGAAACTTGGTGGGGACAATTAACAGCTATGTGATTTGCCATGGCAAATGAGAGAGACAAACTAAAAGAGGAAACTTGGTGGGGACAATTAACAGCTATGTGATTTGCTATGGCAAATGAGAGAGTCAAACTAAAAGAGGAAACTTGGTGGGGACAATTAACAGCTATGTGATTTGCCATGGCAAATGAGAGAGACAAACTAAAAGAGGAAACTTGGTGGGGACAATTAACAGCTATGTGATTTGCTAAAACAACAGCGAAAAAGAGTTTGGGGTCTGTTCACGAGAGATTCAGTTAGCTCAAAAGGGATTCATCGCACCCAGACAATTCCACATACACTCAACCAGAACCTGCCAGCAATCATCTGGCAGACTCCCTCTTCCTAAGCCTGCGCTAAACACTATGGACTGGCAAGGTGAATGGGGAGGGTGAGGAGAGTGCTCTGAAGGGTGGAAGAGTAAACTGAGAATCAGTCAATCGTCTGTAACATTCTTGGGTGCAGAATGGAGGGCCCGTAACCAGGAAAGAGAGTTGACTTTTCTACGGGCTTCATAAAGACGGTCAAGTAGTTCATGTCTGTGGAGGTAGAATTTGGCCATTTCATCTGCTTTCTCATGAAAGTCATCCTCATCCTAGCAGAGGAGTCACAGTCAAAAGAATTGAGAGTAAGGGATGCTGTTTTTGGTGTTGGAAGAGTGAGACTACAGCTAGTACTGATAAAATAACGAGTCTGTGGAATTACAGTGGACAGTAGTCACCAGTTTTTCTGGCTGAAGTGAAATGTTAATGTCCAGAAGGCACACAGATTTGTCTGAAATTTCATGTGTAAACTTTATGAATGGATGGAAGTCTGTAAATAATGGATAAATTCCAAGAGTTGGTCACCACTGATCAATGTCTCCTTTGTACATTTCCAGATTAGTATTTTGTACTGTTGCTTGATTTGCTGTTCCAGAAATGCCATGAAGAGACAGGCATAGCTGTGGCCCATTTTTGTGCCCATTACGATACCACTAATTTGAGAAAATATCTCCTCACCAAATGAAAAATTGTTCATTGCCAAGACCAGTTCTGCAAGTCGGATGAGGTTCGATGTTGAGAGTGTCTGGTCAGGGTCTTTCTCCTGAAAATACTGGAGAACTTGTAGTTGTCAGAGTGAGGTATGCTTGTGTATTGAGAGATAATATCCAAAGTGAACAATGATTTGGGTTTGAAGGTGAGGTCATAATTCATCTTTTCAATCCAGTTCAAGGTGTGATTGGTGTCTTTTTTTTTTTTTTTTGATGAAGATAGGCAAAGAATGGACTATAGGTTTTGGTGTCTTTGATGAAGGTGGGCAAAGAATGGACTATAGGTTTTGGTGTCTTTGATGAAGATAGGCAAAGAATGGACTATAGGTTTTGGTGTCTTTGATGAAGGTGGGCAAAGAATGGACTATAGGTCTTGGTGTCTTTGATGAAGGTGGGCAAAGAATGGACTTTAGGTTTTGGTGTCTTTGATGAAGGTGGGCAAAGAATGGACTATAGGTTTTGGTGTCTTTGATGAAGGTGGGCAAAGAATGGACTATAGGTTTTGGTGTCTTTGATGAAGATAGGCAAAGAATGGACTATAGGTTTTGGTGTCTTTGATGAAGATAGGCAAAGAATGGACTTTATGTTTTGGTGTCTTTGATGAAGGTGGACAAAGAATGGACTTTAGGTTTTGGTGTCTTTGATGAAGGTGGGCAAAGAATGGACTATAGGTTTTGGTGTCTTTGATGAAGGTGGGCAAACAATGGACTTTAGGTTTTGGTGTCTTTGAAGGTGGGCAAACAATGAACTATAGGTTTTGGTGTCTTTGATGAAGGTGGGCAAACAATGGACTATAGGTTTTGGTGTCTTTGATGAAGGTGGGCAAAGAATGGACTGTAGGTTTCAAGATGGTCTCAAGAAACAGATATTTTCAGTTGGACAACTACAAGCTGACACAACATGGCGGCCAGGGTTACTGGCTTTATGTATCTTAGGAAGTGAACAGATCAGTTATTGGATTGGAAGTTATTTAATGAGTAGTCTGGCAGTTGTGGGTTGCTTTGTGGAGGATGTTAGGTTGGTAATAAGTTTCGATATCTTGATCAATCATGAAGGCAGGTTTGTCCAAACTTTGGTAAAAAGTCTTGTTCGTTTAGGTGTTTCTTGGCTTCAATTATACATAGGTTCATGTTCCATACAATGATTACGCCACCTTTATCAGCAACTTTGAAGAGAGTTTCAGTTTCTCAAGATGACGTCTCCACGCTCAGAATGAATTCCATGTGCACTAACGTCACAGGTGTCATGTGTATGGTGATCATGGCACAAGCCTTAGGAGAGTGTAGTGTGGCAGTTTCTTCCTTAGTACTATTGGAATATTTTACTGCTTTTCAATTTTATGTTCAAATAGTGTATTTCTTTCAGGCATATGTCAATGTAATATTTAACTTCCAGACAGATGTTACGAGGAGGTTCTGTAAGAGCAGGCTTATGGAAAAGTTTTGTGAAAACATCACCATCTGGATCCAACTTTTGTTTTGGAGGATGTCCTACAACAGCCATCCACTGCAGAGAACTGAAAAATGGTTGGTATCTGTGGACAGTGTTGTATTTGTTGGAAGACAGGTTCAAAGGAACAAACTTAAAACCATTTGAAAGTATTGATAATTCAACTTCAGAAAGCGGCAAGTCAAGTGTAATAAATACAGAAAGTTGTGGGACTTAGACTTAAGTTGAATTGGGATTAAGAGGAACATTTTCAAATGAATGACTGAGAGAAGGGTGAGACACATCATCAGTATCAGTGTTGCTGCTGAAGAAGAAATGGAACCAACAGGAACAGAAGAGCTATCACTGGGTCGAACAGCTAGTAGTCATGGAAGTCATAGGCACACTGGAGGCAGAGGGAACAGCACTAGTATTGCTCACCAGAACCGGAGCAGGCACAGGTGCAATAATGTCAGGACGTGTATAGATCGTTACTCCTTTATCCATGCATGTTTTCGTAATTTTGATAATTTATTCATACCATTTTTTGTTTGTTTGGTGTCCATGCATGCAGCACATTAATACTGACAAGTGATATACTTTCATTCTGACACTTAATATCTTATCCTATTGATATTGAATCCAAAACAAATGTGACTGCCCGCATTCAAGCAAACAAGAACCAGAACAAACATGAAAAAAGAATAAGAACGCATATTTAATACAAGAAGACAAGACAGGTGCAAATTTTCGGCCACAAACAAACAAACACACACCAGATATAAAAATTAGGAGAAAAAGACTGAAACTTCCTTGCTGCTCTGTCCCATGTGAGAAAAGGAATAAACTCAACCAAAAAAGCCGTGTGCACGCTTCTGGGACAAATATATTGGTAAATGCATAGCTGAATTGTTTTACACATTCCAGTTTGTGTCCCTACTTTCCAGTGGCCGTACGGACATGATGTTTGTGGCATGTCAGTGGATGCCCCATTTTGGCACAGCCAATTTCAACAGTTTTCATTTTACAAAGATATGTATCATCAGTATCATGAGTATGATCCAACATATCTACCTGACATTGTAGTATTTATTTCTTTATGATACATGCTACTAAAATGATACATGCTTTAAAAAAAGTGCAACCAAACAAAGTAAAACATTTCTGGGTAGTTTATTTCTCAAATCAAAACACGAGGATGCGTCATCACATTTAGTCGCTGACTCACTTTACAATCTTTCAACAAACATTAACTGTAAATCAATAACAAATCCAGGAAACAATAACACTGACAAAAGCACCACCACCACTTCAAACATTTTAGTCTGCCTAAACTACACTCTGGCAATGTAAAGGACGATGAGCAAAAACAAGTCCCACTTACACTATTGATTTACTCAAAACAATCCATACAGCTACATATACATATTTCATATTGAAGACTTAACATTCCCTATTCGCCTGCTAGCCTGAGTGATTCGTCTTCTTTTCTGTGAAAAATTGCAAACATTTGTTTGATGTTATCACGGGAACCAGAAAAAAATATGAAAAAAGAATCAGAACGCATATTTGATACAACCAGACAAGACAGGTGCAAATTTTCGGCTAACTGGCCTTTGTCAAGCATAAGATAAAAACAAACAAACAAACAAGCAAACAAACAAACACCAGATACAAAAATTAGGAGAAAAAGACTGAAACTTCCTGCTGCTTCATCCAGTGTGAGAAAAGGAATATTTCTCACACTGGACGGAGCAGCAGGGAAGTTTCAGTCTTTTTCTCCTAATTTTTGTATCTGGTGTTTGTTTGTTTGTGATCTTACGCTTGACAAAGGCCAGTTGGCCGAAAATTTGCGCCTGTATTGTCTGGTTGTATTAATTACGCGTTCTTATTCTTTTTGTGTATTTTTTTGTGGTTCCTGTTTGCTTGAACGTGGGCAGTCACATTCATTTTGGATTTGGTGTTATCACAATTATACAATCTGAGTAAGTTTTGAAATCAGGTACATTTTCTAATGACTCCAACATCTTAATAACAAAATGATTCAAACTTTTGTAGGACAATTTCATGTCCCATTCTACTGTATATGATTTAAAGATCCAGTGATGCATCCACAAGCAGGACTAAGGACACAGTTTATATAAAATTGAAAAAAGCTTGATTGTGTTAACCCCTATCTTGACAAAAACGTATGTCCGCCTGATGTGATGTTAAGTGGATATGTGATCTTATGATTTTTTAGCTAGGCGGACAAAACATTTTGATCTTTGGTTAGTCTTCAAATTTAAGAAATCTGCAACAGATATTGTAGTTACATGGCAACACGCTGCACACAACACAAAATCAGGCAACACCTCTCTGGTCATGGGTGTTAACTGTGATATCAGTCCCCTTCAAAATTTATTGAGGTTTTTTTTTATTTTGGAGGAGGGGGGAGGGGTTCCTACAAAGAGCTGAGCATGGGCTCATCAGGAAGACTGAGACCACACAGTTGAGTTTCATCTACTTCATGGATGCATCATTGAGAATGTTGCTCAAATCTTTTGACAAACACTGTAGGTGTCTGTATCTCTTGAGCCTGCTTGACTCCAGGATATACTATAGAAAGAAAGCATACAGTAAAGCCCTGTCACACAGTCTCTATCCTAGATGAACTCCACTGCATCATGATTATCGTCTTCATCATTGTCATCCTCACTGCATTGTTAAAAACTGTGCCAACTTTTACAGCCATCAGTATGGCACAGAAAACAGGACAATAGAAAGAAAAATAGAAAAAGATGAGCACAAACGAATTCTCCATAAGTACGATAATCCTAAAAATACAAACACAGCATCGCAACAATGTCCATTCAACCTGTATTTAGGATCTATCGAAAATTCAAACTTACCATAATTCTCCAACAAGTTGACACTTTTCAGATGACATATTTTCAGAAATTCAGATTCTGTTGTATACTTTGACAGC
This sequence comes from Monoplex corrugatus, assembly GCA_030674185.1. NCBI lineage: Eukaryota > Metazoa > Mollusca > Gastropoda > Littorinimorpha > Ranellidae > Monoplex > Monoplex corrugatus. Next base: position 8,342 of record JAPXFY010001458.1, on the reverse strand, counting down.
AAGATCATTATATTCCTTTAAAAAAAATTAAATATCATCATGGGCACTTGAAAGATGAAGATGTATTTAAAGCCATTCGTCAAAAATAATGTTTAAAAACTTTCTTGCGTGAAAGACACTTCTTCCTTAACAACCACACGAGTCTACCTTTTTCAAAGTTTGTATACTATCATCTTATATGCAATGGTGCTAATATCTGTCTGTGCAATACTGTATGTTTTAAACATATTTTCTGTCTTTTCAAATGACTACTGCTCAGGGTTGCTCAGTATGGTTTTGGCATGAATTGGATAAAATGACAAAATATATAAACCAATTCCATCCTAAAGTCATCTATTATAAACTTACGACAATATCTTTTGTGTTATTATGTATTTCACTAAAAAAAAAAAAAAAAAAAAAAAATTGTAATATATAATTGTATATAATATGCTCTCTATAATTTTCCAGTGCTTTTATTCTTTCTCCCCATTTTAGCCGTGTGCGTGTGCGTGTGTGTGTGTGTGTGTGTGTGTGTGTGTGTGCGTGTGTGCGTGCATGCGTGTGTGTCTGTTTTAGCGCTTAGATTTGATTTTATCAAGATTTTGCGCTATACAAAATAAAGTATTGTATTGTATTGTAAAAAAAACAACAGAACATTCTTTAGAAATGCCATCTGAATTTAAGTGATATTATTTCAGGTGGTTAGAGGGATACAGGGCTGGCTAATAATTTTTCAGTTTACTGTCATTTGTAACTGAAAATTCTATCAATGCATACCTTGACTGGGATGGTCTTGAATCCCAAATGCATATGCACACCAACCACTGACGACCACTAAGCCTAATAATATCTGATTGATGGGAGACTTCATTATCATCATTATCATCATCATCATCACAGGAATACAACAGTATCAAAACAAAATTTCAACAGTATCACAGGATGAGGAAGCAGCACACTTACTGCTAAAGCGTCTTGGGCGGCTTGATAGTTTTCAGGAAACCAGCACAGCACACAGACTGGGAGCTTCCGTACTTGGTGCAGCACTGTAGCATGGCCTTGATGACGTCCTGACACTGTGACTCCTGATATTTGTGGGCTGCAACAATCATCATGACATTCATCAATACAACACTTGGAGATGATGACATGACACTGTGACTCCTGATATTTGTGGGCTGCAACAATCATCATGACATTCATCAATACAACACTTGGAGATGACAACATGACACTGTGACTCCTGATATTTGTGGGCTGCAACAATCATCATGACATTCATCAATACAACACTTGGAGATGATGACATGACACTGTGACTCCTGATATTTGTGGGCTGCAACAATCATCATGACATTCATCAATACAACACTTGGAGATGATGACATGACACTGTGACTCCTGATATTTGTGGGCTGCAACAATCATCATGACATTCATCAACACAACACTTGGAGATGACGACATGACACTGTGACTCCTGTTACTGAAACAATCATTATGACATTCATCAACACAATACTTGGAGATGACGACATGACACTGTGACTCCTGTTACTGAAACAATCATTATGACATTCATCAACACAATACTTGGAAATGACGACATGACACTGTGACTCCTGTTACTGAAACAATCATTATGACATTCATCAACACAATACTTGGAAATGACGACATGACACTGTGACTCCTGTTACTGAAATAATCATTATGACATTCATCAACACAACACTTGGAAATGACGACATGACGCTGTGACTCCTGTTACTGAAATAATCATCATGACAATCATCAACACAACACTTAAGAGATGACAACATGACGCTGTGACTCCTGTTACTTGAACAATCATGACATTCATCAACACTTGTAGATGATGACATGACGCTGTGACTCCTGTTACTGAAACAATCAGGACATTCATCAACACAACACTTGGAGATGATGACATGACGCTGTGACTCCTGTTACTGAAAAATCATCATGACATTCATCAACACAACACTTGGAGATGATGACATGACGCTGTGACTCCTGTTACTGAAACACTCAGGACATTCATCAACACAACACTTGTAAATGATGACATGACGCTGTGACTGCTGTTACTGAAACAATCATTATGACATTCATCAACACAACACTTGGAGATGACGACATGACACTGTGACTCCTGTTACTGAAACAATCATCATGACATTCATCAACACAACACTTAAGAGATGATGACATGACGATGTGACTCCTGTTACTGAAACAATCATCATGACATTCATCAACACAACACTTAAGAGATGATGACATGACGCTGTGACTCCTGTTACTGAAACAATCATTATGATATTCATCAACATGATACTTGGAGATGACGACATGACACTGTGACTCCTGTTACTGAAACAATCATTATGACATTCATCAACACGATATTTGGAGATGATGTTCTGACACTGCAACTCCTGATACTTGTGGACTACAACAATCATTATGACATTCATTAACACAATACTTGGTGATTTTTGATACTTATGCTCAGTTGAAGCTCATGAAGGCACCTGTACTAAAGACATCAAAGTATGAGGAGGAATGGCAAAACAGAAAACAATACAATTTCACAACATTTGGAAAGACAGAAGCATACCAACAGCCTTTAAAATATAAATTCTAAAATGTCTGATTTGGCCAACAATGCTACATGGCTATGAAGCCTGGACATGCAGTAAAGCAGATGAAAATTAGATCAAAACAGCAGAGATGTGGTTCTACAGGTTGCTTATTAGGATCAAATAGACCAATAAAAGAACAAATGAAAAGCATTTTAAACAAACTGACAGTCAAACTGGCAGAAATCAACAAAAGAAAAATGAGCCCCAACCCTAATGACAAGTTTTGCAAGTAAAAGTAGACACCAAAAGAAATCCAGACAGACCAGCCACCTCCTATATGAACATCACCAACATCAGCGGTTTGAAGGTCTACAAAGTAGCACAGAAAAGTCAAGATCGGAGTAAACGGAGGAGAGTTGTTGTGATGTCTGCTGTGGCAGCTACCATCAAACTGGATGACGCTGACAGGTGACAAGTGAGGCTATGGTGTAAAAGGTATGTTACTATGGTATGACTCAAATAGTCGTTGACACGATGTGACTGGAGCATTAAGACAAACTGTGAACAAACCAGTTTTTTTTGTACTTTTTTTTTAATTCATTTTTTTGTTTCACAACAAACGGACATCTAACATCCAATGTAGCAACAGCATGACAATAACAAAAAATTTTTCACATATGAAAAGACAATGTTGACACATAACAAGATAACAAAATTTTATTTCAGCCCAGTGCATAGACACAAGGAAAATGTTTTGGCTATACATACAATCACACTCACGCCTCACAATTACAATATTCAACATCATAAAAGACAAATACGTGGGTCATCCACGGAATCAAAGAAACACACGCACACAACACACACACACTCTCACGCCAAGGCGCCCATATCCACTAATCGTTGGTTCTGCCCTGCCAGCTAATTAACAGCGCGCATCTGTCCTTCTCCTTCCACTCTCCACGCCACCCTCGCCCATCCTGTGGAGTATAGGCTTACAGATTGACCTAGATTCGATAGGCCTACTCTGTGCCAGTATCAGTCACTTCCTACACTCAGTCCCTCCCGAAAGATCGCAGCAGTTACAAAGCACTGCTGTAGAGTGAAGGACTCTGGTCAAACCTGCCTGGCTAAAAATAGTACTCGCAGGCGATGCCGGTTGGCAGAAAGGTAGTAACTGGAGGGTGTCAGAATGGCTGGGAAAATGCAGCCGTACACCCACACCCACACATGCACTCAAGCACACACACATACACCCCCCCCCCCCCACACACACACACGCACTCATGCACACACACACACATATAGCCCCCCCCCCCCCCACACACACACACACACACACACACACACACGGGACTTAAACAACATAAGGTAAAAATTATTCTCTTACATTCACTCCCCTCCTCACATGCGCAAGACTAAAAAACCAAAGACAGGCGAAGAAGCTCTGATACATAACAAAATATTTAGTAAGAGTACATTTTGACGCAAGTTAAAAAAACACAGAAAAAGCAGTATAATCCAAGCCTGGGGAGTTAAAACAGTTTATCAATTAACAGTGATCACGAACAGATAAAAGACATATAAAGTTCCTTCTAGAAACTATCACCAACACATGAACTCCACATAGTATACAGAATACACATAGTGATATTTTATACATTGGAAGTTTATAAATGAACAGTAAGATCTAGCACATGTCAACATTTCCCCTATGAACTCGTTTCGCAAACCACATCCCCTTGCTGAACGATAATCAAGCATCAATGAACAATGTGGTATCAGAAATGGTATCAATTTATACAAATAAGACAAATATTGTTCACATACAAACAACATATTACTTACAAAACATATAATACAATATTCTAATCAATGATGGTTTTACTATGTACATCAATATTCAAGAACATGTCATGAAGAAATTCTGTTTTCTATGGGGAGAACATGAACAAGCCAGTTTTAGTGTGCAGCCTAGTACTGTGTTCAAGACATCAGATCTTGTGTCCAGACTCCATGAATGACTATCAACAGTCAGTCAGCTTGCCAGATGAAACTACATGAAATACAACACTTAACAATACAATTACAATATAATGGAATACAATACAATGCAATACAATGCAACACAAGACTTTTTTTTATTATAGCGCAATGCTATGCAATGCAATTCAACATATCATTATCATTAATTAATACATTATCATTAATATTAGTTAACACAGTTAACAATATGGTAGCCTACCTTGTAGACATTTCTGTATATCACATGCTTGCTTCTGGCAGGGGTCAGGCTTCACAGGCTGAGGCATGGTGATGGTACTGCTGTCACTACAGTGGTGTTCTCTCCCCTGATCAGCCCACAGGTGTCTTTACATCTACCTCATCTGAACCACATCTCCTGGCCAAGCACCAGCTGTAACCAATCAATCAGTTAGTTAATAGTAATGGAAGCAATAACAAAATCACAACACCTACCACCACTACCACCAAAACACAACTTCTTATGGTTATTTTTGTTTAAAACCCAGCTGACTGCTCAGAGCCATATCAAGGCTATAACCGCTTCAAAACATACAAAACTTCAACAGGAAAAAAAAGAAAGAAAATTAAGTCAATGCATTCGCCCACATAATCTAAGAACATGTCCTCGGCACTGACCACTCCATCCAATTTATCGCACAGAGGATTTAAAAAACATACCTGAATACAAATTTAAGTATACCTAAGGACACCATGGAGGCAGACACAAGTAGATCACTCATAAGGAAGATTAGGAAAAGACAAGCAACATTTATAGGCCATTTTATGAGGAAGGGGGATTTGGAGCACCTGGTCATAATGGGAAAGCTGGAGGGAAAGAGAGCACCAGGTAGACCCAGGGAGAGAATGCTGGACGGACTTGCCGAGTGGCTGGGGATGAGGAGGGTGGGGGAGATACTGGGGGCAGCGAGAGATAGAGATGGTTGGAAGTCCCTGGTCGCCATCGCCATGCGTCAGGGCACCTGATGATGATGATGAAGGACACCAAAACATATATATAAAAAGGGGTACAAATTACCTAAATTTGCTTCCGCATGTCTCACCTCCCTAGATCCAAAAAAAGCACTAAGTTAACACATGCACCCAATTATCATACCTAAGAAAAAGTATGCAAGACTTTATCGAGCACATACAGGTGAATGGACCAGCAAGGCAGAAAATGATAGGAAGAAATGACAGAAAGCAAAGGAGGAAAAAAGAAACAAAGAGAGACAGAAAAGAGGAAATTTCTAGTACAGTATTTCCAGGTGACATGGGGATACTATTTATACTGAAAGAGCCTCCATGGAGCCAACGGATGAGTAGGCATACAAGTCCCTTTATTGCCTGATATGGGTTTTCAAGACCTGATTCTGGAGGTTTATGTTCTTCCACAGGTGCTGTATGTGAAGGGATCCTGGGGCCTTGGGTTCTGCTTCCACTGGTCCCTCTTCTGTTAAATTATAAATGTTCTGCGTTGTTCACATGTGACTGTGCCTGGCCCTGCATGCACTTCCATTATCGGCTTTAATCTGTTGAGAGTAACGTCTCCCCAGTTGGTGATGTTGATGCCACAGCTCATGAAGTTGACCTTCACAGTGTCCTTGTATCATTTTAGTGTTTTTTTCTGATCCCAGAATCCTTGTCTGCACTCCATACAGAATCATCTTTGGGATTCAGTTGTCTTCCATGCAAACATGTCCTAACCAATGAAGCCGGCACTTGACGAGTAGGAACTCTATACTTGGCAAGCCACACTTCTTTAGACTTTGAAGGGTGGACACTTGATGTTGTCACATTATGCTACAGAAAATGCGCAAATATGTTTCATGGAACCATTCCAGCTGTTGAATGTGCTGTTGGTAGGTATCCGAGTCTTGCAAAAGTAAAACAGGACAAACTCTGTTCTGAACTGGGAACAGTACATATTACATACAAACATGAATGTACTAATAGGTACTTAACCCTTTAAATCATGCACCTTATCCACCAGCATCCTGCATTGTCAACCATGCTACCAAAGCAAAAACTTAACCCTTTGACTCCCTCACTCTATCCATCAGCTTCCTGAAGAAGCTGGTGGATAGGGTGAGGTTGTCAAAGACATTCATACATACAACTTATACATGTACAAATTAAACACAACACATGCATGACAGTCAACTAAGTAACTGGACTTTAAATCAGAAGCTCTGAGTTCAAACCTACCTAGATACCTCATGCCTAATGATTATAGATGCAGATTTTTCCAGTCTCCTAGAATAATGTGTGTAGAACTGTTACTGCTAAATCCCCTTCAAATATATACAGAACATGCAGGTTAAGATCCTGTAAGTCATGTCAGTGTCTGATGGCTCAGGAAACATGAAAACATCAGGTATGTGTACCTACCAAAAGACACCAGTATGCTGGCTGTACAGCAACATACCACCAGCACAGTGTGGGCAAAGCATGTATCCAAACATCAGAGAAAATCACACACACACACACACACACACACACACACACACAAAGAATTCAAGAAAGTGCAACAACAACAGAAGCAATAACAACACGAAGTGAGTGCGAGTGTAGCGGGTTGGGGTGGTGATGTGTACACACACACAAACACACGTCTGTCTATAGCAATTAGCGCTTATAGCATGATCAGTCTAGTTGTGTATAGCAATTAGCGATTATAGCATGATCAGTCTAGTTGATAGGTAGTAGCAGTTGCAGTAAAAGTAGTTTTATTCACGTTTTATGCATGGGGGCATAGGTCTATATCACGATGATACTAAATAAGTGTGGGTTTGAATATAAATGGAACAGTAATGACGCAATTTACCTGATGCAATTTACCCGAGACTCGAAACGTCTATTTCTATCATCTTATCATGACCTATTGTTCTTCGCTAATCAAACAATGAAACACAGTGCTAACTATTATAAACAAACTGATATTTGATAAACTGACAGATCTTGATCGCTGAGACAATAACAGTTACAAAGTTAGCTGAACTATTTTGATAAACTGACAGATTTAGAACGCTGGTACAATAATAATACCTTATCGGCTTATGTAATCGAACTACAAAACTGAAAGCAGCGTGGAAGCCGGCCTTAGGCAGAGTTTTTTACTGACTGTTCCAAACTTTTTGTACTCGCAGCTTGAAAACAATTTGCTTAATGTAAACAATATAAGCCTATTTTTAGTTTGTCTTCGCGTCTCCCTTGGTTTATGGAGATATAAACTGCTACACAACCCCGAAACTGTGTCCTTGATCCTATTGTCGATGATACGTTTGCTCTTGGGGAAGAGTTACGTCTGCTCTTTTAAAGGTGCGTAACTCTACTGCTACAAAAGGAGGTGACGAGTTAGGATTTGCTCCCTACTCCCAAACAGTCAATCCAGAGAAATCCGAAAAAAATTACTGATTCATTCCGACAGGACGAGTGAATTCTCATACTCAATTAAGAACTGTAGTTGTTTGAAAACATGTCTTGTGTGTTGATTCTACTCTGACGTTTGTGCTGTTTGTTTGTATCCATTAATTTTACTGTTGATACTGATAGATCTACTTTTGCTCAGTTTTAAATGGTAACTGATCTCCCCTCCATAACAAGGCCTAATAGTAAAAATGCAATGAATAGTTTATACAGCACAGCATTTCAGGAAGCAAACCCCTAACTGCTTTGCCTTTTACTGGTCATATACAACAGACAGGTTGATAAGTTTAAATATCTGGG
>JAPXFY010000146.1:0-86703 GCA_030674185.1 Monoplex corrugatus | reverse complement strand
CAGTGCCAGGGGAACATCGTTAAGAATATGCGCAAATCCATTGTGCCCCGAAGTTCCTCTTTAAAAGAGGGGTTGATTGTTGTAGCCCTTACATCTTCACACGCATACGTACTCGCATACAATGATACACGCACACGGCACAGACGTAATTGCGAGACGGTTATTGAGGTTATTGCTTGGATTTAGACTGGAAGCAATTAGGTCATGTATATAGCCTGTATATCCGCAAAATTCCAGATAACTGAACTGTACCTTTGCCGAAATTACTAATCTTTAAGTAAAACTGCTCGATTTGTCCCACTTTTCGAGGTCGTTGGAGTAGAGATAGTAGTCTAGTAGAGACCTTGCTATTATCAGGTCATTTTTTTCAGACGGATCGTAACTGTCACCCTGGCGATCAGGCACCCGTTATTTTTGTGTAAAGCCCAGCCGACTGCGTAGTCATATCGGGGCTATCACTTTTTCAAAACAACGCATGATATTCAACAGGAAAAAGAGAATTTATTAACACATCAATGCATTCGTGCACGTAATCTAAGATGCCCATGAGCCTGACGTTGTCCAGTCTGTCCAATCTATCGCACAGGGGATTTAAAAAACACTTGAATACAAATTTAAAGATAACTAAGGACACTAAAACGTGTATAAGAATGGGCCTTAATTACCTAAAACTGCTTCCGCATATCCTTTTCCTAAAGCCCAAAATGCACACTTGATACGTGTACCCAATTATCAATCTTAAAAGTACATGACTTTATCGAACACACACAGGTGAATGGACCAACAAGGCAGAAAATAAGACAAAGCAAAGGAGAAAGAAACGACATTAAAGAGGAAATGTGTAGCACAGAATGACCAGAATGTGGGGATACTATACTCCTAATCATAATTTAAGGGCCACTTCTTCCTTCCTCTCTAATTTTAAGTTGAAATAATTGACAATGTTTAGAATTGATTCTATGTTTTATTTCATCATTTCCACACCTGTTTTGGAAAAAGAAATTAGCACAATGACCCATTAGTGAACAGCACATGCATTTAAAGGAACATCCCCCCCTTTTCAAAAAACAAAGTGTCAGATTTGGCCAATCTCTTTTCAATATCGCGTGTGTCCGCCCCGAGCCTGGATGCATGCTTCACAGCGCCGATGCATCGACCCCACAAGGGTACGGAGTGTGTCCTGAGGGATGGCCGCCCACTCGATCTGCAGGATGTCGACCAGCCTGGCCAGGGTGCCCGGTGGGGGGTGGTTGTCCCTGATGCGCCTCCCGAGCACATCCCAGAGGTGTTCAATTGGGGTCAGGTGAGCACGCTGGCCAGGCCATACGGACGACTTCATGCTGCTCCAGGAAGTCGGTCACAAGGCGTGCTCGATGCGCAGGTGCATTGTCGTCCTGGAAGATGGCGCCTTGACCAAGGTCCACAAGCGCAGGCAGTGCCACGGCCGCCAGAACCTCGTCCCGGTACCGGACCCCGTTCAGGATGCCGTCAATGGGGAGCAGGGGGGTCCGGGTACCACGGCTCATGCCACCCCACACCATCACCGACCCGCCGCCGTACCGGTTATGCTCTTGGACAGTGGCGTCAGCGAACCTCTCCCCTTGACGTCGCCACACCCGAGCCCGGCCATCGTTAAAGGTCAGGGTGAACCTGGACTCATCCGAAAACAAGACCCGGGCCCACTGTTGCCTTGTCCAGGTCACGTGCTCCCTGGCCCAGGTCATGCGGCGCACTCTGTTGACCGGTGACAGCACGGGTCGGACGGCCGGTCTCCGTGACCTCAAGTTTGCCTCATGTAGCCGTCTTCTCACCGTGCTGCAGCTGATGTTAGCACCTGTTGCGTCCCTCAGCTGACCCCTCAAGGTCACCGCAGTGGATGCCCTTTCCCTCAGGACGGAGAGGGCAAGGTAGCGGTCTTGCTGTTACTCTGGGTCGACCCGTGTGACGCCTTTCCTGGACTGCTCCAGTCTCATTGAAGCGCTCCAGCAGTCTCTGGATTGTGGAATGCGACACTTCAAGTCGTCTAGCAACTTCCCGCTGCGCTAGGCCTTCATCAAGCAGAGCGAGGGCTCTCCCCCGCTGCTCATCCGTCATCCGTCGTCTTGCAAGCATGGTTAAAACGAACCAAGAACGGGTCCTTTTTATCCTCGTCTGCGGGCAACTTTGGCTGGAGTAGTGTTCAAAAAGGGCTTGCCTTGCACGTGCAAAGCGAATTTTGTCGCTACCTTGCCTTCGTCGTCAGAGAGACCCTGCTGAAGATTCGACAATTTCGTGTGGAAATTGTCTTCCTTGGGCCGCCCATTGCAAATCGGCAAATCCCCAAACACGTGCCAAAAGGAAACTGCAATGTTGTCTGAGCTCTTATCCATTCAGTTACGGCAACGAATTGGAGAAAAGAGTAAGAGAAAATAGGTTATTTCTCCTTTCAAAAATTGACTCAAAAACGTTCCTGGCCCTTCAATAATGACGTGTAGTATATATACTGAAAGCGCCACCGGCATCCCCACATGGGTAGGTACCCATTTATAACTGGTTAGATTGGTGGTTTAAGCTGTAATAACCAGGTGAGCTACAGAATCGCAGGATTTAAGAGTGCACGGTTTAAGTGATGACACGCTGATAAAGCCATTTATGATTTTTTTTATATTGTCCTGTTCGTTGAAATGCGTGACAGTGTCTTTTCGATTATTTCATTTTTTTCTTGTCGAGCATGATTACACTTCGAATAATCTCAGTACATGTTTTCAGAAACGGCCTTTGAAATCTCAGTTGGATGAGAATTGAATGTAGAAAGGTCTTTGCTACTAAACATTTTGCTTTTTCCCCCGCACGAGGTATCGAAACTTTTGACTTTCGCATGAGAACTTTTCCAACATTTGGGCGGGGCTTATTGTGCACCAAACCGTTCCTCTGTGGAAATGCTGAAAAAGCGGCATGACAACGGTTAAAGAGGGAGGGGGAGAAAAATACCGCGGAAGAGAAAAACCAGACGTGGTTCAAAATCCAACAAATTTATGATCAAACTTTGAACATAAGGATGTATAATGTATTTATTGAAGAGATTTCCATAAAGACCAAGCGCCTTGATCAACTCGTAACACTGGCTTAGTTTCAAAAGAATGTTCACCTAAAATCCATACTTCCTCTCTGCTGTAGGCCTATACAGTGGAGTCCATTAATAACTGTAATAACGAGAACACTGTAGTAACGAGACATTTTTCAATCCCCGTTTTTTATCCTTAATCTTTAAGAATAAACCATTGGGTTTAACGAGAGTTAGTGGATAATCATCTCGTAATAACGAGATTTTCTATCCTTCCTGGTCACAAAAGTTCTCGCCACTAGCCCCACCCCCACCTCGTCAAGTTCCCGGTAGGGCACATATCGTGGTGGCCGGTAACAAAGAAAAACAACGAAAGGCGCGTCCTTGTGCGGTGTGTAATCAAGGGACACTATCGATTAATTATGAACACATCGACGGCGCCGGTGCCAAGATTATTTCCCTTTGTTTCCCTTGGTAAATTAGTCATTTGGGAATAACGAGAACTCGGCAATAGCGAGAAAATGTGCCTGGGCCGTCCGCTCTCGCTATAACAGAGTTCCACTGTATTTCTCTTTCATACAAAACACTGCGTTCAGAATTCCGTAGACACAGTGCTTGCTTTGGTTGTTCCGGTGCCATGTTTTAAATAAAAACTGACAGGCTAATTTGGTGTCTATAGACAGTTCCTCTTTCAAAGCACTTGTATTTCGCTTTTAAAAATTTTTATTTTCATTTCGTGTGTGGAATAACCCAAACGGTTGCGGATACGAACCATGAGGTGCGCTACGTGAAGACTGGCCTTACTCAGTTACTGCCCATCTTAACACAATGTGCTGATGTCAGTGTAAGATAGATAAGATCCTCGTTCCCCCACTTCCCTGGAATGGTTATTCCTGTCGAACATATCACCTGGTGTGGGTGCTGACGTACACGGAATCAAATCGATCAGTATTGTCAAAGGAGGTCAAGTGTTACCATTTCGAGTCATGCCCTTTTAAAATGTAATTATTCAAATCTCTCTCTCTCTCCCCTCTGTGGTGTGGAAAGGGTAGTAGTCTTAAGAAAATTAAGGTGGAGATTAATAGAAACCGAGCAATGGCATGTTTGGGTCACCAGTACATGGGTCTCTATGACGTATAGGGTGATAGTGCAATGCAGAAGTACTTTATTTTAATGACATGGCAGATGAAGAAATGCATTTCACAACAATGCAAATTGTTTCAGTGACTGATATAAAGAAAACAAGATAGAGCGCCAAGACCTGTCCAGGGTTTGTGTACAGGTATGATATAAAGAAAACAAGATAGAGCGCCAAGACCTCTCCAGGGCTTGTGTGCAGGTATACGGCTTACGTCATTCTGAATTTCACCAGTCACGTGACATCTGTGTCAGCGTAAATGGATTTTATTTAAAGCGCTTAGACGCCATCTTGAGAAGCGAATTATTTTCTTCCGTGGGGATGCCGGGGGCTCTTTCAGAATAGTATCCCTACCTTCTGTGCTAGAAAATTCCTCTTCTTTGCTTTGTCATTTATCATTTGTATGCCTTAATGGTCCATTCACCTGTGTGTAAGTCTAGCATACTTTTTCTTAGAATTGATTATTGGGTACATGTATTAACTATTAAGTGCATTTTTGGCTCTAGGAAGATGATATGCGAAAGTAATTTTAGGTAATTTATGCCTGTTTTTATGGTCATGTATGCATATATTTGTATTCGGGTGTATTTTTTAAATCTCCCCAGTGCGATAGATTGGGCGGAGTGTTCAACGCCGGGGGCTTGCTTGCTTGCTTGCTTGCTTGATGTGTAGACGTCGGCAGAATCCAATTCTGGATATACGCACCAACGGGGGAAAAACTGGGGGAGAGCACACAGGATTCCTAACTTTAAAAAAAAACATTTGTGGGGGGGGGGGGGGACTGACCGTCGGCAGGCTTCACTTCAGCTGAAAGTTGGTATAATCAGCTGGCCCAGCCGACCCCCAGCACCATCTAGTATGGGTCATGTCCTTGGATTATGTGCGCGAATGCATTGTGTGTACTTTTCGTTTTTCCCGTCGCTGTTTTGTATGTTTTGAAGCGGTTATACGCCTGATATGGCTCTTAGCAGTCGGCTGAGCTTTTGAACAATAATTTTTATGAAAATATATACTACACGTCATTATTGAAGGGCCAGGAACGTTTTTGAGTCAATTTTTGAAAGGAGAAATAACCTATTTTCTCTTACTCTTTTCTCCAATTCGTTGCCGTAACTGAATGGATAAGAGCTCAGACAACATTGCAGTTTCCTTTTGGCATGTGTTTGGGGATTTGCCGATTTGCAATGGGCGGCCCAAGGAAGACAATTTCCACACGAAATTGTCGAATCTTCAGCAGGGTCTCTCTGACGACGCAGGCAAGGTAACGACAAAATTCGCTTTGCACGTGCAAGGCAAGCCCTTTTTGAACACTACTCCAGCCAAAGTTGCCCGCAGACGAGGATAAAAAGGACCCGTTCTTGGTTCGTTTTAACCATGCTTGCAAGATGACGGATGAGCAGCGGGGGGAGAGCCCTCGCTCTGCTTGATGAAGGCCTAGCGCAGCGGGAAGTTGCTAGACGACTTGAAGTGTCGCATTCCACAATCCAGAGACTGCTGGAGCGCTTCAATGAGACTGGAGCAGTCCAGGAAAGGCGTCACACGGGTCGACCCAGAGTAACGACAAGACAGCAAGACCGCTACCTTGCCCTCTCCGTCATGAGGGAAAGGGCATCCACTGCGGTGACCTTGAGGGGTCAGCTGAGGGACGCAACAGGTGCTAACATCAGCTGCAGCACGGTGAGAAGACGGCTACATGAGGCAAACTTGAGGTCACGGAGACCGGCCGTCCGACCCGTGCTGTCACCGGTCAACAGAGTGCGCCGCATGACCTGGGCCAGGGAGCACGTGACCTGGACAAGGCAACAGTGGGCCCGGGTCTTGTTTTCGGATGAGTCCAGGTTCACCCTGACCTTTAACGATGGCCGGGCTCGGGTGTGGCGACGTCAAGGGGAGAGGTTCGCTGACGCCACTGTCCAAGAGCATAACCGGTACGGCGGCGGGTCGGTGATGGTGTGGGGTGGCATGAGCCGTGGTACCCGGACCCCCCTGCTCCCCATTGACGGCATCCTGAACGGGGTCCGGTACCGGGACGAGGTTCTGGCGGCCGTGGCACTGCCTGCGCTTGTGGACCTTGGTCAAGGCGCCATCTTCCAGGACGACAATGCACCTGCGCATCGAGCACGCCTTGTGACCGACTTCCTGGAGCAGCATGAAGTCGTCCGTATGGCCTGGCCAGCGTGCTCACCTGACCTGAACCCAATTGAACACCTCTGGGATGTGCTCGGGAGGCGCATCAGGGACAACCACCCCCCACCGGGCACCCTGGCCAGGCTGGTCGACATCCTGCAGATCGAGTGGGCGGCCATCCCTCAGGACACACTCCGTACCTTTGTGGGGTCGATGCATCGGCGCTGTGAAGCATGCATCCAGGCTCGGGGCGGACACACGCGATATTGAAAACAGATTGGCCAAATCTGACACTTTCTGTTTTTTGAAAAGGGGGGGATGTTCCTTTAAATGCATGTGCTGTTCACTAATGGGTCATTGTGCTAATTTCTTTTTCCAAAACAGGTGTGGAAATGATGAAATAAAACATAGAATCAATTCTAAACATTGTCAATTATTTCAACTTAAAATTAGAGAGGAAGGAAGAAGTGGCCCTTAAATTATGATTAGGAGTATATGTATTGTCACTGAACATATCATGAGAGAAGCAGACATAGAAGACATGGGAGTAAATATTGGTGGTAGAAACCTGTCAAATTTACGCTACGCAGATGACACAGGATTACTGGCAGACAACATTACAGGCTCTAGGAGGATCCTGTACAGGGTAGACCGGGTTGGAAAGGCAGCTGGGCTGGACTTAAATTCAAAGAAGACAAAGGTTATGCATGTTGCAGGCAAATATAACACTAGACAGGACCAGATCATGCTAAACCAAGTCCCTCTAGAAAATGTCAAGGACTTTAGATATTTAGGTTCAGTCAAGACACACGATGGAACATGCTCAAAAGACATAAAGATGAGAATTGGAATGGCCAAGAACAGTATGGTTCAATTGAACAATATTTGGAAAGACCACAGCATAACAGCAGACCTTAAGATAAAACTCTTAAAATGTCTTGTCTGGCCAGTGATGTTATACGGCTGCGAGGCATGGACAATGAAGAAAGAGGATGAAAGACGAGTGGAAGCAGCAGAGCTGTGGTTTTACCGAAGACTGCTGAGGGTCAAATGGACGGATAGGCGCTCAAATGAAAGCATACTGAATGAGTTGGGTACTACACGCAAGCTTCTAGTACTCATACAACGGAGGAAACTGAAATATGTTGGACACGCAATCCGTAATGAGAGAACAGACTTGATGTCCACTGTCCTCCAAGGTAAAGTGGAAGGAAAGAGAAACAGAGGACGGCCACCTGCATCACTTGCTAGAAACATCACAAACATCAGTGGCAAGAAACTCCAGGAGGTGGTCAGACTTAGCCAAGATCGAGAGTGCTGGAGGCAACTTGTGAGGACATCATGTGCAGCGGCCAACACTGTTCCCGGTGACGCCGACAGGTGAGACAGGTGAGATATGTATTGTCCAGAACAGGTTAAAAATCCAAATTCTTTTTCCAGCCAAGAAATAAAACGTGACGATGACCATTCAAAGAAATGAAAGCAGCACGAAGACAATGGAGGTTCCAAAGTCGGGATCAGGTCCTATTTTCTGAATTCGCTGTTACCAGGAGGACGTCTGCTGGCATCACGTACCAGTCCTGCTTCTACAGAAGGGTACCACTAGAGCTGTGGTCACATTCAATGGAGGTAAGTTTTGTATTGCTGCTATCTCTGTCATGTTCTGTTCCTTGACTTTTATCTTCAGTTTGACTGGAAAATCAAACTTCTGGTTGCGCATGCTGAAGATCCCATGTCAGTTGAAAATCATGAAGAGCAGGGCATTGCCCAGCTGCCTTGGTATAAAACATTGGGGGGAGAGGTTGATTTCCCAGGTCCCACCCCATGAAGACCAGTTAGCCTTCTTGCCTTGCTGTAGTCTTGGTAAATGTACCATTATTGTCAGTCTCCACTCTTTGTGTTCCCTCCCTCCACCTTTCCCACCCTCTTTATGGCTATGCATGCATGTGTATTTGTGTATGCATGGAGGTAATGTGTAGTACGCCAAATGTGAAGAATGGGGTTTATAAGGATTAATCAATTGCAATTTAGACTTGCAAGGTGAGCATGGTTTTTGACTTATCTTTTGACAGGTGGTTGTTGACGTATTGTTCGCCCTGACATTGCTGTCGTAGTCGACTGGGCTGTAAGCAATATGAACTGAACTGAACTTCCCTCCGACCTCTTTCTCACTGTATTTCTGGCTACATATATATGCATATGTATGTGTACTTGAGTATGCACGGAGGAGAGTAAATGTGTAGTATGCCGTATGTAAATAATAGGGTTTTTAAGGATTAATCGCACTCGGACAATTCCATAGGTGATCTACCCATATCGGCCAGATAAATATCCGGCAGACGTCTTAATCTTGTGCAAAAGCTTATGCGTTGGCAGGGTTTGAAATGGAAATGGGCGAGGGGAACTTTGGACGTTGCCGGAATTCAGTTAAGTTCATACTGCATGTAGCTCGGCCGATCACAAGAACCATATCAGTCCAGTACAGAGATCGGTATACACACACCTCAAATGTTAACACCGCGTTGAAAAGTCCATGTTTGATTAAGCTACTTTAGAACCACCCAGCTGTAAATGGGAAATAGTTCCCTCTGGGGTCAGGGAAGGTAACGCTGAGAGATTGGTACCACTGTCACTATGCTGTCTCCTCTCGGTACCACTGTCACTATGCTGTCTCCTCTCGGTACCACTGTCACTATGCTGTCTCCTCTTCGACATTTGAATTTTAAACAAATTTTGGTCTCCAGGACTAATAGTTGCAAAAGATATTTAAAACGACCTTTTGTACAGAATCACAAAGCATTCCAGTAAAAGTGAGATTAAATTTAATCATTATCATTGGAAAGTGATTCTAACATGTTGACCAATTTGTACACTTTTGTCCATTGATTCCTAGAAATTTGTATGTGTTCATAATGGAATGCATACGTGGTGTATATGTATGTCTGTATGCATGCGTATGCGTGTGCGTGTGCGTGCCTGCAGTGTGGTTTTGTTCAATAATTGACTTTTTATTTTTGCAGGTGAAATCGCCAGTAGCCCGGTATTTTAAACTTACCTCCCTTTTCTTTTTCCCTCCATCTCACTCCTTCCCCGACGTCGCACTTTCATATCCCTTTTGTCTCTCACCTCCCCTCCCTTTACCCCCTCCCTCTCCTTGCATCTCTCATTATTCAGTCCTGCCAGTCGCTGTTTTACTATGTTACTCATCGGATCACTGTCCTAAGTTCAAAACGAAGGATGGCGTCTGAGGAACCTGGCCTGCAGGCGCCCTCTACCAACTGTGGTTACAAACGCTGCTTTGGTTTTGCTTCTTTTGATCTTGCTTCTGTTGGATAGCAGCTGTTGTATGTTGAAATGTGTTCTCTACGTGCACGGTCACCAGCTTACGTCGTTGTGGGCAATTTTTCCCATTTGGTGTTGCCTCATCTGAGGTCGGCCACCCCCCCACCCCTGTAGGGATGCCGGGGGCTCTATCAGTATAAATAGTATCCCCACCTTCTGGAAATTCTGTGCTAGAAATTTCCTCTTTTCTGTTTCTGCCTTGTTGCTTTGCTTTGTCATTTCTACTTGTCATTTTCTGCCTTAATGGTCCATTCACCTGTATTTGTTCGATAAAGTCTTGCTTTTTCTTCGGATTGATAATTGGGTACATGTTTTAGTGAATTTTTGGCTCTAAGGAGGTGAGATATGCGGAAGCAATTTTAGTAATTTATGCCCGTTTTTATGTTTTGGTGTCCTTATGTATGCTTATATTTGTATTCAGGTGTGTTTTATAAATTTCCCCTGTGCGATAAATTGGAAGCACATCAGAAATGGCCAGAATCGGCCAAGGCAAAATAATCAAGATGAAGAGATTTCTTACCAACAAATGCCTATCAATTAACATCAGGAAGAGTTCTTGAATGTTAAATAGAACCAATGCTGTACGGTTGCGAGGCGTGGACAGTCAGCAAGCAAAGCCAGAACAAGATTGAGGCAGCCGAGATGTGGTTTCTGAGAAGGATGTTGAGAGTTCCATGGACAGCAAAGAAAACCGAGACAAGACACAAGTAGATCCTTCATAAGGAAGATCATGAAAAGGCAGGCAAGATTTATGGACCATTTTATGAGGAAAGGGGAATTTTTTTCCCTGTTGAAGTTTTGTATGTTTTAAAGCGGTTATAACACTGATATGGCTCTACGCAGTCGGCTGGGCTTTAAACAATAAACAGAAGTAGGTGTATCCCTATTTTTTGTTCATAATGGTATTTGTTCTTTGGTTTGGGGTTGGTCCAAAGGCCATAGGCGCGTGTGTGGTGGTAGTGGTGGTGGTATTTTTTTTTGAGCGGGAATTGTACAGTGTCTTCAGTGGTTACCTGCCGTTGTCCAGGCCAAAGGAGGGTCGATAAGCTTCTTGAGCCAGATGCATTTTCTGTAGTTGCTTGGTCTACTTTTTACATACACCTGTACCGGTAACTGTGGCATGGGGAAATTAAACTGGCGTTCTGCAGCTAGAGGGAAAAGTAGCGTAGTCTTAGTGTGGATGTAGTGTTCTGCTATTCCATCTGGCGCTGCTGTGGTCTTTCACATGGCTCTGGAGGATATAGTGCAAGTTGGAAGGGCTTGCTGGTTGACAGACATCCAGGTCAGGTGGCCTGACTGTCTCAGTCACTCGTGTAATGTTCAGTACTAGTTGTTTATCCGACTGCCAACGGTAATTCGCCGTTAGAAATGATATAGAATCGTAAACGAAACAAGACATGCGCAGTTTTTGGCCAAATTACCTGTCGAGAGTAGAAAAAATCGGTCTCGGATTCTGACCAGCCTTCGTCGCGAACTCAAAAAGAATTTCAGTAAATTCATGTCAAGACTGACAACAGCAACAGGATCAGTTGGGTTCCATGAATAAACTCTTAGTACTGATGGCACATGTATTTGTTAACTGTACTGTTATAAGACATTAAACTGATCGATAAATCAACAGTCCTACACTAGAACTGAAACTTAAGCCAGAACTGAAACTTAAGCCAGAACTAAACTGAACTTAAGCCAGAACTGAACGATAAGCCAATCAGTAAATCAATACGTCAACAAAGACTGCGCTTCGCGGGACACTGCTGGCGGAGCAAAGAACTGGTGGTGGTGGTGGGGGGTGTTCCTATATGGAGACCCAGCCATGGCAAAGACCAGGACGTCCAAAGACCATCGTCCAACTGATGGATGATACGAGCTGTCAGTATGATGAACTACCTACTGCAAATGTCTGACAGAAGGATGGAAGAAACGAGTCATGGATAGCCGAGCAAGCTCGACATGGTGATGATGAAACTCAGCTTAATCCAGAACTAAACTGAATTTAAGCCAGAACTAAACTGAATTTAAGCCAGAACTAAACTGAACTTAAGCCAGAACTAATCTGAATTTAAGCCAGAACTAAACTAAACTTTAGCCAGAATTAAACTTAAACTAGAATCAAACGTAAACCAAAACTAAACTTAAACCAGAACTAAATTCAAAACAGATAAAATTGAAGCTACAGATGAACTTAAAGGTATGAACTTAAAAGCCAAACCTAAACTTGTAATAATCTTGAACACAGAACTCAAACTGAACTTGAAACTCAAACTGAACTTGAAACTCAAACTGAACTTGAAACCCGAACCTGAACTTGAAACCCGAACCTGAACTTGAAACCCGAACCTGAACTTGAAACCCGAACCTGAACTTGAAACCCGAACCTGAACTTGAAACCCGAATCTAAACTTGAAACTCAAACCTAAACTCGAAACTCAAAGCTAAACTCGAAACTCAAAAGCTAAACTTAAACCGAAACAAAACTTAAGCCGAACTTAACCCAAACTGAAACTAAACTCCAGTATAAACTATCCTTAAACTGAGCTAAACATTAAAACCGAATCTAAACATTAACAAAAAACAGTCTAAAGATTCTTAACAATAGAACGAAATCTGCACATTATAAACATAAAACGAAATCTAAAGATTTTAAACAATAAGAAAACATTGAAGCGAAGTTTTAAAACTACACAAAACTGAAGCAACAATAAAACCTGTAATCAATAAACCAAACGTAATCTGAAAACATAAAAAACCAACATTAAACAAATGCGAACATTCAACAAATGCCTTAAAACAAATACCCAAACCAATTGAAAAGTAAAACTGAACCACACTTTAAAAAAAATGCCCGGTGTAGAAATCACGCGTTGGAAGAAACATCAAATTGAAATCCAAATCCAAACTCTAACTGAAAGTAAATGAAAAAAACAAAAAAGTAACTAAAAATAATAATGAAAGCAAAAAGCCTCAAACAAAATCAAAACATAACGTAAAATAATGAAAACCCTAGGAAATAAGAAAAAACGGAACACAACGTAAACCTGTATGCCTTACGGCTTACGTAACATTTTTAAATAGATAAAATTAAACAAGGACAGTTTTATATAGAAACAATAACATGGAACCCAACTGATATTGTAGTTATCATGCCATTCCATAAAAAATATCTACATTTTAATTCAGAGTACTTGGACATTTTGGCTTAGATTCTTCTGGAAGTTCAGTTCTACATTTGTTTTCTGTCCGTTTCTGCCTTGTTCCTTTGTTTCTATTTCTTCCTGTTTTCTGGCTTGCTGGTCCATTCACTTGGGTGTTCGGTGGGGTCTTGGCGTGCTTTTTCTTGGGGTTGGTGGTTGGCGTATGTTTTGGTGTCCTTAGTTATGCTTAAATTTGTCTTGAGGTGTTTTTTGAAAACCTCTGTGCGATAAATTAGACGGAGTGGTCTGCGCCAGGGGTATATCTTTAGATCATCATCAGGTGCCTTGCCGCATGGCGTTGGCGATTATGGATTTCCATCTGTCTCTTTTGTTGCCTCAAGCATCTCTTCCATCATCCTTGTCTTCAGCCACTGCAAGTCCGTCCAGTATCTTCTCCCTGGGTCTACCCGGTGCTCTCCTTCCTTCCAGCTTTCCCGTTGTAACCAGGTCTTCCAATTCCCCTTTCCACATGAAATGGCTTATGAATGTTGCCTGCATTTTCCTAATCTTATGATCTACTTGTGTGTCTCCATCAAGACTGTCTCGTTTGTTTTCTTTGTTGTCCATGGAACTCTCAACAACCTTTTTAGAAACCACATCTCGGCTGCCGCAATCTTGTTCTGACTTTGCTTGTTGACTGTCCACGCCTCGCAACCGTACAACAGTATTGGTTCTATATAACATTCCAGAACCCTCTTCCTGATAATTGATAGGCATTTGTTGGTAAGAATGCTTTCCATCTTGAATGTTTGTTTTGGCTTTGCCGATTCTGCTGGCAATTTCTGATGTGCATCTGCCGTCTGGTGAAATGATCGTTCCCAGGTATTTAAACTTAACCTGTCTCAAGGTTGTGCCGCTTGCTGTTGTTTTGCATGAGGGGATTTCATGTTGTTTTTTTTTACTGATCACCATGACTTAAGTCTTCCTGCTGTTTAGTTCCGACCATTTACCTTTGCTTTCTATTTCAAGTATATTCACAAGGTTTTGTAGGCCCCTTTCACTTTCTGCAACTTGCACGGTATCATCTGCGTATCGAATGTTTATTTTTCCTCCAACCTTTAATCCAGGGTCTTCCTCTAGGTTTCTCATGTTTTTGCTGTAAAGTGAAAACGGATCTGGTGACAAAACACAACCCTGTCTGACTCCTCTTTTGATGTTTTGGAAAGAGCTTATATCTATTTTTATTCTCATCGCAGCTGTTTGTTCCCAGTACATATTTCTGATTATTCGTAGATCTTTTCCATCAATATTGATTCTGTCTAGTTGATAAATTGTTCATGTCTTACCCGATCGAAAGCTTTGGTATAATCAACAAAGCATAAATATAAATCCTTGTTCACCTCGATTGACCTCTCTGATAGTTCTTAGGGTGTATATGGCATTAATAGTTCCTTTCCCTTCCACAAATCGACGCTGTTATCTGCTATTTCTCTTCTGATTCTATTCCTTGCCCTGGTATGTCAACGCAGTCGGCTGGGCTTTTTAAACTATGAGTTGTAACTGCTTTGTTTCGAAAGTATTACATTCTCTGAGGTGGATGGTCGGTGCTTCTAATGGTCTTCGCTTCGTTTTCTCGTGCTATTTTACATCAGATTATCTTCAGTTTTTATATGTAGATTATGTCCCTTTTTGATTCGTCAGATGGACCATCCTTACTATTATCCCGTTGGCACATGAGGCAGCGGCAGAGTTTCTTCATATCTGTTGTGGACCAGCTACACAGTGCGTGTTTAAGGGCCTTAAGGTAGGGTCTGTTGTTGGTCACCAGGTGTTCTTTCCTACTGGTGTTCAGAGAAAGGCAATTTGGGTGATACTGTAGTAGTCGGCTGGGCTGTAAGCAATATGAAACAGTATAAGATGGTAGCCTGCTCTCTTGGAATGATGTGCCCAGTCCATCTGTCTTTTCATGGTAGCGACATGATGGTGACCCCGTTTTCCTGATAGTTGTAATGCGGAGTTGTTTTTTTCCTATTCATTTTCATGCGTTTTTGTGTTAGATTAGTAAGTCGCTCCAGTATTCAGAACAGTAAAATGAGTCTTTTCTTTCTTTCCGTTCATCCCTTCTATTCATCTGTTTCTTTACTGAAGTCTTGTCCTTCCAGCCCACTCAGCCCCTCCCTTAAATCCTCCAGACCCCTCCCAAAAGACAAGTCGCCAGAAAGACGACGAAAACGCCACAGCAAACAGAAAGATCGGCAGACCAAGCATCTCCCTGTCTCAAAGACTGAAGCAGTACAGGACGCAAAACATTTGGGGAAAAACAGACTGGGACTTGTGGAATATCTGAAGCTGGATCCCTACTCCTCAGTCCATCCTCCGTCCTGACCCACCTCGCCCTCACTTGATCCTGCCTGCACCTAACTTGCCGCTCCCCCCGCTCCCTTTCCTTTTCACATCCAGCCCCACTGATCTTGTACAGTCCCATCCCATGTTCATCATCCTGTCCAGACTAAAACCCACTGCCCCATCTCGGTGTCTACCAGCAGTGTTGCCTGACTCTGTATGCAGACTTGGACACGACGCTACAACTAACATCCCCCCCCAAAAAAAAAACACAAAAAAAAAACAAAAGAAAAAGAAAAAAAGCCCAAGATTATTGTAGTCCTGAACTGAACCAATCTGAACGACCATCGAGGACGTCGATGTTTCGTTATCGAGGCAAGGACAAGAGTATGGATCTTAGTCTACAAGTGTCGGGACATTTCAGCCTTCTAGAACTACAAGAACTACGGTTCGGAGCAAAAGACATGGTGGAACACTTTTGAAGGGAGAACATCTTCCGGTAACTAGAACCACACCAAGGACCACACTGAGATCCACGTCATCAAGGATCACATCACCAGGGACCACGTCTGGTTCGTCGTCGAGGATGACATCAGGACGACGTCACATGAAGGACGCCGTCACGTCATGTCAGTTGCATGTTGTCTTCGAGACACCTGAATTTTGAGACAGGTGAGTGGTTCAGATGATTACACTGAAGCTGTAGGCTTGCCCAGATAAGTTTGTAAAACGTGACATACCAGTAGGTGTTGAAAAGGCAAATACCGTAGGAGTTGTGTTAAAATGTAAATATTGTATGTATTGTGTGAAATGATATTGCAGGTGTAAATGGTAACGAGTGTAGTGTTCGGTTTAATGGCAGACCTGCTAGTACCGAAATCATTTGTATGATCGAATATGCCCCTTAAATTAAAAACGCGTATTAAAGGATAGTATCGTTGGGTCCCATTGGATGTTTACAGATGGTCCTATCTTCTCTACACCTATACCATTTATATTAAAAAAAAAGCACAAATGTACAAGAAGGCACTACAACCGAGGGAGGGGTGAAACGGATTAACTGTCACAATGATGAACGGAGATGAACCGTAACACGGTGACAAAGGGAACATTGTAATAAAACACTGATTTCTGTGTGCTAGTTGGTTAGGCGTTTCCCTGTTACATATGTAAAGCAAGTACACGTCAGCCCTTAACAACGGCCCTGTGGAGATACCAGGGGCTCTTTCTGTATATTAAATCCCCATCTTCTGGAAATTATGTGCTAGAAATTTTCATGTTTTGTCGCTCTTGTACCTTTCCTTTTTCATTTCGTTAATTTCTGTCTTTGGTCCATTCACCTGTATGTGTTAAAAAGTCTTACGTACTTTCTCTAAGGATTGATAATTGTGTACATATATAAAGTGGAGTTTTGACTGTAGGGAAATGCGATACGCAAAAGCAATTTAGGTAATGTAGGGCCGTTTTTATGTTTAAGTGCCATCGGTAATGTTCAATGTGTGTTAAGGTATGTTTTCCATATCCCCTGTGCGATACATTGGAATGGTCGATGATTCCAGGGGCACAATCTTATATTGTGTGCGCGAATGCATTGTGTACTTTAACCCCCTTGTTGAAGTATGTTTTGAAATGGGTTATAGCCCTGATATGGCTCTACGCAGTAGGCTGGGCTCTAAAGAAAAAATAACAATAAAAGATTGAAAATCCCAACAGTAGGGTAAAAAAGTACATATATTCTATAGTCATAGAATCAAATTCTAATTCCAAGTTCTCAAGATGTCTTCGTGCTCGGAATGAATTTCACATGCACTAACGTCACAGGTGCCATGTGATGATCCAAAATGATCACGGCACAAGTCTTAAGCCTGCACACAAACCCATGAGCTGGCCAGGTCCTGAGGTTCTACCTAGATAGTGCCATAAGCCTGGGGTTCTAGGGGAGTGAGATGGTAGAGACTTTAACTTTCCCTTTTTTTAGGATCAAAAAGAATAAAGGAAGAATGAACAAATGAGGGAAGGGCTTATCAATAACGTTATGATCAAAACAGATGAACCACAAGTGCTTTATAAAAGATGAGACAACAGGCAGACACGTGTAAAGCAAATATGTTCATCCTTAAATATAATAAAAATCCTGTAAACTATGTCGGCCATCGTGGCTTATATATTATAATGCTTATGCAAACGTAAAATCATTAAGCATTCACACCTCGAAAACTGATTAGTCTTAATGGTTGGGTTTAAAATTAGCTGTGCACGTAAAGGGCCCCTGAATTATTAAAGTTCTAATGAAAGGTGCAGCCCACAAACTATTTGTATATGTACTGCAGGGAAATGGCGACTCTGAGGAAATGGCGGCGACGGCAATGCGGGAAAACGGGCGACTGTGGGTGAACGGCGACTACGACTCCAGGTTAACGACGACTACGACTCCAGGTTAACGACTACGACTCCAGGTTAACGACTACGACTCCAGGTTAACGACTACGACTCCAGGTTAACGGCGACTACGACTCCAGGTTAACGACTACGACTCCAGGTTAACGGCGACGACTCCAGGTTAACGGCTACGACTCCAGGTTAACGGCTACGACTCCAGGTTAACGGCTACGACTCCAGGTTAACGGCTACGACTACAGGTTAACGACTACGACTACAGGTTAACGACGACTGACGACTCCAGGTTAACGACGACTGACGACTCCAGGTTAACGACTGACGACTCCAGGTTAACGACTGACGACTCCAGGTTAACGACGACTGACGACTCGAGGTTAACGACGACTGACGACTCGAGGTTAACGACGACTGACGACTCCAGGTTAACGACTACGACTCCAGGTTAACGACTACGATTCCAGGTCAACGACTACGATTCCAGGTTAACGACGACTACGATTCCAGGTTAACGACGACTATGACGACTCCAGGTTAACGACGACTATGACGACTCGCGTTAACGACTACGACTCAGTTAACGACTACGACTCTAGGTTAACGACTACGACTCCAGGTTAACAACTACGATTCCAGGTTAACGACTATGACGACTCTAGGTTAACGACTACGACTCTAGTTAACGACTACGACTCTAGTTAACGACTACGACTCCAGGTTAACGACTATGACGACTCCAGGTTAACGACTGACGACTCCAGGTTAACGACTACGACTCTAGGTTAACGACAATGACGACTCCAGGTTAACGACGACTACGACTCTAGGTTAACGACGAGAATGACGACTCCAGGTTAACGACTACGACTCTAGGTTAACGACGACAATGACGACTCCAGGTTAACGACAATGACGACTCCAGGTTAACGACAATGACGACTCCAGGTCAACGACGACAATGACGACTCCAGGTTAACGACTACGACTCTAGGTTAACGACGACAATGACGACTCCAGGTTAACGACTACGACTCCAGGTTAATGACGACGACTCCAGGTTAACGACTATGACGACTCCAGGTTAACGACTATGACGACTCCAGGTTAACGACTATGACGACTCCAGGAAAATGGCGACTGCGACTCTAGGTAAACGGCGACTACGACGACTCTGGGGAAATGGCGGATTGAGGAAAATGGAGACTCCAGGAAAATGGTGACTACGACGACGCCAGGAAAATGGCGACTACGACGACGCCAGGAAAATTGCGGCTACGACGACGCCAGGAAAATGGCGGCTCCAGGAAAATGGCGGCTCCAGGAAAATGGCGACTACGACTTCAGGAAAATGGCGACTCCAGGAAAATGGCAACTACGTCGACTCTGGGGAAAATGGTGGCTCCAGGAAAATGGAGACTCCAGGAAAATGGCGACTCCAGGGAAATGGAGACTACGACTCCAGCCTTTAGGAAAATAGAGACCACGACTCCATAAAAATTACGACTCCAGGAAAATGGAAGACTACGACGACTCCAGGAAAATGGAGACTACGACTCCAGGAAAATGGAAGACTACGACGACTCCAGGAAAATGGAAGACTACGACGACTCCAGGAAAATGGAGACTACGACGACTCCAGGAAAATGGAGACTACGACGACTCCAGGAAAATGGAGACTACGACGACTCCAGGAAAATGGAGACTACGACGACTCCAGGAAAATGGAGACTACGACGACTCCAGGAAAATGGAAGACTACGACTCCAGGAAAATGGAAGACGACTCCAGGGAAATGGAAGACAACGACGACTCCAGGGAAATGGAAGACGACTCCAGGGAAATGGAAGACGACGACTCCAGGAAAATGGAAGACTACGACGACTCCAGGGAAATGGAAGACGACTCCATGGAAATGGAAGACGACGACGACTCCATGGAAATGGAAGACGACGACGACTCCAGGGAAATGGAAGACTACGACGACTCCAGGGAAATGGAAGACTACGACGACTCCAGGGAAACGGAAGACTACGACGACTCCAGGGAAATGGAAGACGACGACCACTCCAGGGAAATGGAAGACGACTCCAGGGAAATGGAAGACGACGACGACTCCAGGGAAATGGAAGACGACTCCAGGGAAATGGAAGACGACTCCAGGGAAATGGAAGACGACTCCAGGGAAATGGAAGACGACGACTCCAGGGAAATGGAAGACGACCACTCCAGGGAAATGGAAGACTACGACCACTCCAGGGAAATGGAAGACGACTCCAGGGAAATGGAAGACTACGACGACTCCAGGGAAATGGAAGACGACGACTCCAGGGAAATGGAAGACGACGACGACTCCAGGGAAATGGAAGACGACTCCAGGGAAATGGAAGACGACGACGACTCCAGGGAAATGGAAGACGACGACGACTCCAGGGAAATGGAAGACGACGACGACTCCAGGGAAATGGAAGACGACTACGACTCCAGGGAAATGGAAGACTACGACTCCAGGGAAATGGAAGACGACGACGACTCCAGGGAAATGGAAGACGACGACGACGACGACTCCAGGGAAACGATGACAACTCGGGGCGATGGCGACAACAGGAAACGGCAACTACAGCGCAATCGGGGAAATGTTGATTACAGCAACTCCAGGGAAATGTGCACCGAGTGACTTAAGAAAACGGCGACTCCAAGGAATCCAGCAAACGGCAACTCCGGGGAAAGGCACATGCATAGGTAGATCTAGTTCCCTAGACTTGATTATAAGAGTTTGGATCACAAGAACAGGAATTCGTGGTACTGGAACCAGGATGACAAAACCAGAATGTTTGTGGGCCAGAACTCGTGCCTGCCTGATTCGTGTGTATGTTTGGCTGTTTTTGTTTGTTTGTGTGTGTGTGTGTGTTAGAGTTAACGTTGACGGTTGACAGAGCGTTGGACAAGTTTACATCCCAGTGTGTGTGTGTGTGTGTGTGTGTGTGTGTGTACTTCAGTGTTTGCACGTATTAATTGGACATTTTATTATTACAAGAGAGTAAAGGTTGACAGCACTGAGCAAGTTTTGCATCCCAGGGCTGTTATGTTTTCTTTTTATATACTTAGTGTTTGCACGTATTACCTGGACTTATCCCCTGTTGGGTTGCCGGGGTCTCTGCACAGTCGGTTGGGCTTCAAACAAAAGTAAGATACAAAAATCGGCACTAATGGAATTATTAGTAGTGGTGGTGTTATTCGCTTTTGTGCCATGTTCATATTTAGTCAACTGATTTTGTAATTTGGGATACCTTTCCCAAAGGTAGCATGTATTAAGGTTTTGAGAGAAAGGGACAAATGGTTTTAGAAAAGATGGACCAACTGTGTATAGATCTTTTACATGTCTAAGGTGTCTTGCCTAACGGAAATTTACAACTAGACATGTGGGCGTAACCATTTGTGACCTCCCAGCACGAAATCGGTCTTAACTAGCATTTTGGGTATTTTGAAAGTGTACATTCTGCTGATTATTTTGGTACCTGAATAAAGCTTGTACTAAAATGTATTAATGTATGTTTAAAGTCATTTAAGTTGTATGACGGCCATTTTGAGAAAACGGCCTCTAAAGTTTTTATGTACTCTCCTACACATTTTCCTTAAATTTATTTGGTGGCTTTGGCCCGGTTTGTTTCTAATTTTAGCTGTCATTATCTGAAAGGTGCGCCAAAGAGCTTTGTCAGTATATTACATGTAAGGTTCGGTACAGGTTACAGTTCGCAATTAAGGACAAAAATAGGTACTTTTGGTAAGAAATTGCATTCTTTCTGCTGCGATCAGTGCATTAAAATACCATTTCAAATTATTTTTTCAAAACAAATTCTGTGGGGGATAGATTATATAATCCACAGAAATCAATTTTGAGAAAGTCGAAACACCCCAGATAGACACTCGGTCACCTTTTCAGCTCCTAGCGCTGTTCGACTGAGAGTTAAGACTGAATTGGTGGTGGGAGGTCACATTTCTTTTTTAAAACTGTTACTGGGTATATAGATGTTCCAACATGGATGTCTTGGTCCTTAATTTTTCATTTAAATAGGTTTAAATACGTGTGTGTATTGTGTGTGTTTGGGCTTGGGTGGGGGATGTGATAAGCGAGTAAATTTGTAATTCGCAGTGGAATATGAATCGACGTCGTGTATGGCATTTACTGTCTGTACCCACGTGGGGATGTCGAGAGCGCTTTCAGTATAACTAGTATCCCCACTTTCTGGAAATTCTGCGCTAGAAATTTCCTCCGTCACCGTTTCTCATAATGCTGTGTGTGTCTCTTGGGGAAGGAGAGGCTATATGCGTGCGTGACTCGGTTTCATTTTTTGTTAGGTGGCTTTTACTGTAGACTATAAGGCAACGTTTAACACAAAACGCTCGTTATTACGTTAATACACTGAGGCTACATATAAAGCGGTCTTACAATTTGCGCCTCAAAATTACACGACCATCAGATAGTACGAATCTGATATACACGTTAAGGTTGTACGAATGTAATATGCATTATACACATTGAGGAATCGGGAAAAAAATTGAAAATAGAATGTAAATGTGTATTCAGTATAACGGACAAGACGAACATAAATTTGTGACCAACCGACCTTTGTCAAACGTAAAACAGAACAGATATCAAACAAAATAAAAAATATAGGGAACAAACAACATAATTTCCATGTCTAGTATCAAACAAAATAAGGAAATAGGGAACAAACAACATAATTTCCATGTCTAGTATCAAACAAATTAAGGAAATAGGGAACAAACAGCACAATTTCCATGTCTAGTATCAAACAACAAAATAGGGAACAAACGGCATAATTTCCGTGTCTAGTATCAAACAAGAAAATAGGGAAACGGCATAATTTCCATGTCTAGTATCAAACAACAAAATTTGAAAATAGGGAACAAACAGCACAATTTCCATGTCTAGTATCAAACAAGAAAATAGGGAACAAACGGCATAATTTCCATGTCTAGCATCAAAAAATCAAAATAGGGAACAAACAGCACAATTTCCATGTCTAGTGTCGAACAACAAAATAGGGAACAAACAGCATAATTTCCATGTCTAGTATCAAACGACAAAATAAGGAAATAGGGAACAAACGGCACAATTTCCATGTCTAGTATCAAACAACAAAATAGGGAACAAACAGCATAATTTCCATGTCTAGTATCAAACAACAAAATAAGGAAATAGGGAACAAACAGCACAATTTCCATGTCTAGCATCAAACAACAAAATAGGGAACAAACGGCACAATTTCCATGTCTAGTATCAAACAACAAAATAAGGAACAAACAGCATAATTTCCATGTCTAGTATCAAACAACAAAATAGGGAACAAACAGCACAATTTCCATGTCTAGTATCAAACAACAAAATAAGGAAATAGGGAACAAACAGCATAATTTCCATGTCTAGTATCAAACAAAATAGGGAACAAACAGCATAATTTCCATGTCTAGTATCAAACCACAAAATAGGGAACAAACAGCATAATTTCCATGTCTAGTATCAAACAACAAAATAGGGAACAAACATCATAATTTCCATGTCTAGTATCAAACAACAAAATAGGGAACAAACAGCATAATTTCCATGTCTAGTATCAAACAACAAAATAGGGAACAAACAGCATAATTTCCATGTCTAGTATCAAACAACAAAATAAGGAACAAAGCATTATTTCCATGTCTAGTATCAAACAACAAAATAGGGAACAAACGGCATAATTTCCATGTCTAGTATCAAACAACAAAATAGGGAACAAACAGCATAATTTCCATGTCTAGTATCAAACAACAAAATAGGGAACAAACAGCATAATTTCCATGTCTAGTATCAAACAACAAAATAGGGAACAAACAGCATAATTTCCATGTCTAGTATCAAACCCCACAAAATAGGGAACAAACAGCATAATTTCCATGTCTAGTATCAAACAACAAAATAGGGAACAAACAGCATAATTTCCATGTCTAGTATCAAACAACAAAATAGGGAACAAAGCATAATTTCCATGTCTAGTATCAAACAACAAAATAGGGAACAAAGCATAATTTCCATGTCTCATCATCATCATCAGTCCCGTAGTCTGGTTGACCGTTGGGGCACCATTGAAGATTTTGCAACCAACTTCCTCCACTCCTCACGGTCCCAGCTTTCCGCAGAATATTCCATTCAAGGCCAGTCCACTCTCTGATATTGTCTTCCCATCTTTTTCTCTGTCTGCCTCTTCGTCTCCCTCCCTGAACTGTTCCCTGCAAGACGGTCTTGGCCAGTCCAGATGATCGTGTGACGTGCCCGTACCACCTCAGTTTGCGTCTTTTCACTGAGGTCAGGAGGTCTTCATACGGCCCGATGGCGTTTTCGATTCGGGTTTTCACTTTATTGGTTATATGATCTATGTACGAGATACCAAGGAGTTTGCGGAAGCATCTCATCTCCATTGCCTGTATCCTTCTTTCAATGTCTGCTGTTATGGTCCATGTTTCGCATGCATACAAAAATATTGACATGACCAGGGAACGCATCAGTCTGATCTTGGAGCCGATTGCGATATTCTTGTCGTTCCAGATGACTTTTAGCTTGGTCATTGCAGCTGTGGTCTGTGCAATCCTGGAAAGTACCTCGGGCTTTGATCCTTCATCTGATACTATATCTCCCAGATATTTAAATCTATGGACGGTCTCAAGTTTCTTGTTGTCTATGGTAATGTCAGTGCTGATGCCATTGGTATTATTTGTCATCAACTGGGTTTTCTCTGCACTGATCTGCATGCCATATGATGTGGAGGCCTCATCAAGATGTTTTATCAAGCTGACTAGCTCTTGCTCTTGCCCAGCTAGTCCGTCAATGTCGTCGGCAAAACGCAAGTTTGTGATTGTTCTACCTCCGATGCTGACTGTTCCCTCGTGGTCTTCAAGTGCGTCAGCCATTATTCTCTCTAAGAAGATGTTAAAGAGAGTGGGGGAGAGCAGGCATCCTTGGCGTACTCCAACTGTGGTTCGGAACCATTCTCCTATGTTGTTGTCATGGTAGACTGCACTGGTCGCCTTTTCATAGAGGCATTCTATGGTTCTGATCAGGTTGGCATTGATGTTGTACAGCCTCATGGTTGCCCACAAGGCTGCGTGCCAAACTCTGTCGAATGCCTTCTTGAAGTCCACGAAGACGTGGTAAAGGCCTTGCTGGTGTTGCAGGTATTTCTCACAGAGCAATCTGAGGTTGAAAATTTGCTCTGTGGTACTTCTTCCTGGTCTGAAACCTGCCTGCTCTTCTTTTATTATCTCCTCAGCTTGTGGCTTCAGTCTACTCAGAAGGATTTTTAGCATGACCTTACTTGGATGGCTGATCAGGCTGATGGTACGGTAGTTTTGGCATAGTTGTAGGTTGCCTTTCTTCGGGAGAGATGATCAGGGACTGGGTCCAAGGTGTTGGCCACTCACCTGTCCGCCAGATCTTATTGCAGATGATGAGTAACATATCTATCATGGCCTCTCCTCCTGCCTGGACCAGTTCTGAGGGAATGTTGTCCATTCCTGCCGACTTGCCTTTCTTCAATGATTTTACTGCAGCTTCAACTTCTTCTCGCACGATGGGGTAGCTGTCGTTGTTGGTTGGTGGAGGAACGTCTAGCACCTTGGGATCTCCTGTTGTGTGTGTGTATAATTCGGAGCAGTACTCTGTCCACCTCTGCAGAATCTCTTGATCTTCTGTGAGACATTTCCCTGCTTTGTTCTGTATGGTAGTGGTTCTGCCTTGTTTTGAGCTTGCTAGTTCTTTCACAAGCTGGTAGGCTTTTTTGCTGTTATTTTTCTGCAGGTTTGCTTCGATATCTTGGCATTGTTCTTCAATCCATGTTTCCTTTGCTTTCCTCATGCCTTCTTTAACTTGTTGGTTGGCTTTTCTGTATAGTTTAGCACCTTCATCCGTACTCTTCTTTTGCTTTAGTTCTCTGCGTTTGTCGCTCAGCTTTAGTACTTCTTCCGTGACCCAGGGCATCTTTGTTGGTCGGTGTTTTCCAAGGATGTCGTTGGCTGCTTCGGTCACGGCAGTGTTGAAGTTGTTGATCAGAGTGTCTACTTCGGTGTCCATATTGTCAAGGACGAGGAGAGGAGCAAACTTCCCTCCTATCGTTGCTTGGAAGTTTTCAACTATGTTGGGGTCTTTGAGCTTCTCAAGATTGAACTTAATTCTTATGTTGCCCTGTTTCTTCATCCTCTGGAGGCGGAGTTTGAAGGTCATCATTACAAGCTCATGATCGCTTCCAATGTCGGCTCCTGGAAAGCTCCTGGTCTTTGCGATGTTAACACTTGACTGGAAGCGTCTTTGAACCATGATGTAGTCGATCTGACTGTGGTATTTTTCTCCTGGGCTGTGCCATGTCCAGCGTCTAGATGGTTTGTGTGGACCGAACGTGTTCACCACCCTCAGGTCGTTGTAACTGGCGAATTCTAGGAGCCTTAAACCTCTTTCGTTGGTCTCAGGGTTGCAGTATTGGCCACATATCCCTTTCCAGTTATTGTGTTCATCCTCTCCAATCTTCGCATTCCAGTCGCCCTGCACTATAATGATGTCTTTCTTTGGCGTCTGATCTACGATTTCCTGCAGTTGATCATAGAAATCTTCGACAGCCTCGTCATCATAGTCAGTTGTTGGGGCATAAGCTTGGATGACGGTGATGTTAAAAGGTGAAGCCTTAAGCCGAATAGTAATGAGTCTGCTAGAGACTGGTCGGCATCCCATGATGGCATTCACAGTGTCTTTGTGAATGAGGAATCCAACTCCATGTTCATGTTTGTCTTCACTGCCACTGAAGTAGAGTTTGTGGCCTTCTGGGGTAGACGTTTCTCCGAGGTTTTTCCATCGTACCTCACAGAGCCCAAGGACGTTCCATCGGTATCTCTTCATTTCATACGTTAGTTCTGCAACTTTTCCTGCTGCTCTCAGCGATCTCACATTCCAGGTGCCGATAGTAACATTTTTTCTTGTACGTAGGGATTTTGGTCCATCAGTCACATACTTTTCACCTCCGCCCTGATGGACAGCGACGGAAGGCGCGGTCCTTGTTCCGGGCGACGACCGGGCCGGTATGGATTGAGTTGCGGTTGTAATCTTCATTTAGTGTGTCTTGGGCAATGTCGCATGGCGGAGCCCATCCCTCTCCATGCCAGACCACAGCCGACGTCCTCCATCTAGGTGGTTCGCCTTGGTCTTGAACACATAGCCGTTGAGTTCCTTGCGGAACTTCGTCCGCCTTGGCCGGTAACCTGCATCGTGGTTATTCGCCCAGTGATGCAGTGTTAACATCACCCCCTCACATGGTTTGGCACGCCTGCTGAGGCGAGGTCCCGGGGTGTGGCGCTTGGAGCAAGCACGTGAGAGATTTAGAGGATGGACGAGGACCAGTGATGCCCGTCCACCCTACCAGGTAGAGTGCAGCAGCCAGACATCAAAGGTACTACCTCTATCCAGAGCCCCCTACACCACATAAGGAACAAACAGCATAATTTCCATGTCTAGTATCAAAAAACAAAATAAGGAACAAACAGCATAATTTCCATGCCTAGTATAAAACAACAAAATAAGGAACAAAGCATAATTTCCATGTCTAGTATCAAACAACAAAATAAGGAACAAAGCATTATTTCCATGTCTAGTATCAAACAACAAAATAAGGAACAAACAGCATTATTTCCATGTCTAGTATCAAACAAAATAAGGAACAGACAGCATAATTTCCATGTCTAGTATCAAACAACAAAATAAGGAACAAAGCATTATTTCCATGTCTAGTATCAAACAACAAAATAAGGAACAAACAGCATTATTTCCATGTCTAGTATCAAACAACAAAACAATAAAATAAGGAACAAACAGCATAATTTCCATGCCTAGTATCAAACAACAAAATAGGGAACAAACAGCATAATTTCCATGCCTAGTATCAAACAACAAAATAAGGAACAAACAGCATAATTTCCATGCCTAGTATCAAACAACAAAATAGGGAACAAAGCATAATTTCCATGTCTAGTATCAAACAACAAAATAGGGAACAAAGCATAATTTCCATGCCTAGTATCAAACAACAAAATAGGGAACAAACGGCATAATTTCCATGTCTAGTATCAAACAACAAAATAGGGAACAAACGGCATAATTTCCATGTCTAGTATCAAACAAAATAGGGAACAAACAGCATAATTTCCATGTCTAGTATCAAACAACAAAATAGGGAGCAAACGGCATAATTTCCATGTCTAGTATCAAACAACAAAATAGGGAACAAACAGCATAATTTCCATGTCTAGTATCAAACAACAAAATAGGGAACAAACAGCATAATTTCCATGTCTAGTATCAAACAACAAAATAGGGAACAAACAGCATAATTTCCATGTCTAGTATCAAACAACAAAATAGGGAACAAACGGCATAATTTCCATGTCTAGTATCAAACAACAAAATAAGGAACAAACGGCATAATTTCCATGTCTAGTATCAAACAACAAAATAAGGAACAAACAGCATAATTTCCATGTCTAGTATCAAACAACAAAATAGGGAACAAACAGCATAATTTCCATGTCTAGTATCAAACCACAAAATAAGGAACAAACGGCATAATTTCCATGTCTAGTATCAAACAACAAAATAGGGAACAAACAGCATAATTTTCCATGTCTAGTATCAAACAACAAAACAAAATAGGGAACAAAGCATTATTTCCATGTCTAGTATCAAACGACAAAACAACAAAATAAGGAACAAACAGCATAATTTCCATGTCTAGTATCAAACAACATAAGAGAATAGGGAACAAACAGCATAATTTCCATGTCTCGTTTAATCTGAGAAAATGACCGATATGAAGTCAGTGTTTATAAACAGTGATAACTGGGGAACAAGCGAGGCAAATCGACGTCTTTGGGAAAAAGCGAGAACTCCACAAAAAGTGGCCATGCCATGCGTTAAGATTACAAAAACATCGGTTAGACTAGAGCAAATGCAGGCGCTTAGTGTACACAATTAGCATTTGATACGAATAGACCCAAGGTCGTTCTTAGAGTTGATTAGCATTAGTGATTTGTTCAAGGTCGTTCTTAGAGTTGATTAGCATTAGTGATTTGTACAAGGTCGTTCTTAGAATTGATTGGCGTTAGTTTTTTGTACAAGGTCGTTCTTAGAGTTGACTGGCATGAATTTTTACAAGGTCGTCCTTAGATTTAATTGGCGTTAGTGATTTGTACAAGGTCGTCCTTAGTTATTGGCATTAGTGATTTGTACAAGACATTTCATAGTTGATTGGCATTAGTGATTTGTACAAGGTCGTCCTTAGTTATTGGCATTAGTGATTTGTACAAGGTCGTCCTTAGTTATTGGCATTAGTGATTTGTACAAGGTCGTCCTTAGTTATTGGCATTAGTGATTTGTACAAGGTCGTCCTTAGTTATTGGCATTAGTGATTTGTACAAGGTCGTCCTTAGTTATTGGCATTAGTGATTTGTACAAGGTCGTCCTTAGTTATTGGCATTAGTGATTTGTACAAGGTCGTCCTTAGAGTTGATTGGCATTAGTGATTTGTACAAGGTCGTCCTTAGAATTAATTGGCATTAGTGATTTGTACAAGGTCGTCCTTAGTTATTGGCATTAGTGATTTGTACAAGGTCGTCCTTAGAGTTGATTGGCATTAGTGATTTGTACAAGGTCGTCCTTAGAATTAATTGGCATTAGTGATTTGTACAAGGTCGTCCTTAGAATTAATTGGCATTAGTGATTTGTACAAGACATTTCATAGTTGATTGGCATTAGTGATTTGTACAAGGTCGTTCTTAGAGTTGATTGGCATGAAAGATTTGTGTAAGACTGTTCTTACAGTTGATTGGCATGAAAGATTTATACAAGGTCGTTCTTACAGTTGATTGGCATGAAAGATTTATACAAGGTCGTTCTTACAGTTTGATTGGCATGAAAGATTTATACAAGGTCGTTCTTACAGTTGATTGGCATGAAAGATTTATACAAGGTCGTTCTTACAGTTGATTGGCATGAAAGATTTGTACAAGGTCGTTCTTACAGTTGATTGGCATGAAAGATTTATACAAGGTCGTTCTTACAGTTGATTGGCATGAAAGATTTATACAAGGTCGTTCTTACAGTTGATTGGCATGAAAGATTTATACAAGGTCGTTCTTACAGTTGATTGGCATGAAAGATTTTACAAGGTCGTTCTTACAGTTGATTGGCATGAAAGATTTGTACAAGGTCGTTCTTACAGTTGATTGGCATGAAAGATTTATACAAGGTCGTTCTTACAGTTGATTGGCATGAAAGATTTGTACAAGGTCGTTCTTACAGTTGATTGGCATGAAAGATTTGTACAAGGTCGTTCTTACAGTTGATTGGCATGAAAGATTTATACAAGGTCGTTCTTACAGTTGATTGGCATGAAAGATTTGTACAAGGTCGTTCTTACAGTTGATTGGCATGAAAGATTTATACAAGGTCGTTCTTACAGTTGATTGGCATGAAAGATTTGTACAAGGTCGTTCTTACAGTTGATTGGCATGAAAGATTTGTACAAGGTCGTTCTTACAGTTGATTGGCATGAAAGATTTTACAAGGTCGTTCTTACAGTTGATTGGCATGAAAGATTTGTACAAGGTCGTTCTTACAGTTGATTGGCATGAAAGATTTGTACAAGGTCGTTCTTACAGTTGATTGGCATGAAAGATTTATACAAGGTCGTTCTTACAGTTGATTGGCATGAAAGATTTGTACAAGGTCGTTCTTACAGTTGATTGGCATGAAAGATTTGTACAAGGTCGTTCTTACAGTTGATTGGCATGAAAGATTTATACAAGGTCGTTCTTACAGTTGATTGGCATGAAAGATTTATACAAGGTCGTTCTTACAGTTGATTGGCATGAAAGATTTGTACAAGGTCGTTCTTACAGTTGATTGGCATGAAAGATTTGTACAAGGTCGTTCTTACAGTTGATTGGCATGAAAGATTTGTACAAGGTCGTTCTTACAGTTGATTGGCATGAAAGATTTGTACAAGGTCGTTCTTACAGTTGATTGGCATGAAAGATTTATACAAGGTCGTTCTTACAGTTGATTGGCATTGGTCATTTGTACAAGCCCGTTCTTAAAGAGTTAATTGGCATCGGTGATTGTTTTGTACAAACATTATTTGGCTTTGTTCAGGCTGTATCTAGCATGGCATGGAAAAAGATAAAATATTAGGTAGATGGGGAGAGTACATTAAAGACCTTTTTGAAGATGACAGAAACGCAGAACACAAGACAGAACTTTGAAGGACCACCCATAATGAAAGATGAAGTTAGAGCAGCATTGAAAAAGACGAAACCAGGAAAAGCCCCAGGACCAGACAACATTACCACAGAGATGATTGAAGCCCTAGGGGAATTCGGTATAGAAAAAAAAAGTCCTGAATGAAATTTACGACATTGGAAAAATCCCCAAAGATATATCAAAATCAATTTTCATTGCACTTCCAAAGAAGACAGGGGCTATAGACTATAATACGAACTCCATCGCACAATTAGTTTGAGTCATGTAACCAAGATCCTATTAAAAATAATCATGACAAGGAATAGAATAGCAGATGAACAGTGTGGATTTGTGGAAGGGAAAGGAACTATTAATGCCATATACATCCTAAGAACTATCATAGGTCAGTCGAGGTGAACAAGGATTTATATTTATGCTTTGTTGACGATACAAAGGCTTTCGATCGGGTCAGACATGAAGAATTGATTCACCAACTAGAAAGACTCAATAGTGATGGAAAAGATCTACGAATAATCAGAAATATGTATTGGGAACAAACAGCTGCAATAAGAATAAAAAGTATAAACTCTTTCCAAAACATCAAAAGACGAGTCAGACAGGGTTGTGTTTTATCACCAGATCTGTTTTCACTTTACAGCGAAAACATGAGAAACCTAGAGGAAGACCATGGATTAAAGGTTGGAGGAAAAATGATAAAACAATATTCAATACGCAGATGACACTGTGCTAATTGCAGAAAGTGAAAGGAACCTACAAAACCTTATGAATATACTTTAAATAGAAAGCAAAGGTAAGGGGTTGGAACTAAACAGCAGGAAGACTGAAGTCATAGTGATCTGTAAAAAACATGAAATCCCCTCATCCAAAACAACAGCAAACGGCACAACCTTGAGACAGGTTGAGGTGTTTAAATACCTGGGAACGATGATGATCGTTCCCGACGGCAGATGCACATCAGAAATAGCTGGCAGAATCGGCCAAGCCAAAACATTCAAGATGGAAAGCATTCTTACCAACAAAGAGGCTCATTGGGTCACCTTTGGCCCAAACAAATGAATTAACATCAGAAAGACAGTTCTGGGATGTTATATAGAACCAATACTGTTGTACGGTTGCGAGGCGTGGACAGTCAAGCAAAGCCAGAACAAGATTGAGGCAGCCGAGATATGGTTAATTCTAAGAAGAATGTTGAGAGTTCCATGTACAGCAAATAAAACAAACGAGACAGTCTTGATAGAGGCAGACACAAGTAGATCACTCATAAGGAAGATTAGGAAAAGACAGGCAACATTTATAGGCCATTTTATGAGGAAGGGGGATTTGGAGCACCTGGTCACAATGGGAAAGCTGGAGGGAAAGAGAGCACCAGGTAGACCCAGGGAGAAAATGCTGGACGGACTTGCAGAGTGGCTGGGGACGAGGAGGGTGGGGGAGATGCTGGGGGCAACGAGAGATAGATGGCTGGAGGTCCATGGTCGCCAACGCCATGCGGCAGGGCACATGATGATGATGAATATACTGATCGCCAGCAAGTTTTGAAAAACAGTATGTATGACTTTCCCATTATCATATACATTTTCTCAGTGCCGTTCTGATAACGTCAGGTGAATGGCGTTTGTGGTTCCGACAACTGTGCCCGAACGAATGTCGCGCTGAATCTAACGTGAAAAAAGTAACCACTACTAACCTTAAACCCGTTCTAACCTTAACACATTGTGTTAAAGGGGCTGATGTTTGGTCATGACACAATTGTTGGAACAGTGAAAAAAAGTTTGCAAAACTTCTCGCTTGTTTAAAAACCCCCACCGCGAATGCCGTATATTATACTTCTTCATCATCATCAGGTGCCTTGCAGCATGGCGTTGGCGATTATGGACTTCCATCTGTCTCTTGTTGCCTCAAGCATCTCTTCCACCCTCCCTGTCTTCAGCCACACTGCAAGTCCGTCTAGTATCTTCTGCCCGGGTCCACCCGGTGCTCTCCTTCCCCCCATCTTTCCCGTTGTGACCAGGTGTTCCAATTCCCTTTTCCTCATAAAATGGCCTATGGATGTTGCCTGCCTTTTCGTAATCTTCCGTATGAATGATCTACTTGTGTCTGTCTCCAAGACTGTCTCGTTTTTCTTTGATGTCCATGGAACTCTCAACATCCTTTTTAGAAACATCTTGGCTGCCTCAATCTTGTTCTGGCTTTGCTCGTTGACTGTCCACGCCTCGCAACCGTACAACAGTATTGGTTCTACATAACATTCCAGACCTCTCTTCCTGATAATTGATAGGCATTTGTTGGTAAGAATGCTTTCCATCTTCTTGAATGTTGTTTCGGCTTTGCCGATTCTGCTGGCTATTTCTGATGTGCATCTGCCATCTGGTGAAATGATCGTTCCCAGGTATTTAAACTTATGAACCTGTCAAGGTTGTGCCTTTAGCTGTTATTTTGGATGAGGGGATTTCATGTTTTTTACAGATCACCATGACTTCAGTATTCCTGCTGTTTAGTTCCAACCCCTTACCTTTGCTTTCTATTTAAAGTATATTCACAAGGTTTTGTAGGTACCTTTCACTTTCCGCAATTAGCACGGTGTCATCTGGTTTTTGGTATTATCTCCTGGACTCGTCCAAGTGCATTTTCTTCTATGAGGCTGCTCAGACCAGGTGTTTCCTACTATGAACTCATTCATCTGTGCCCATTCTACAAGTTTCCCTCCCCTTTCATTTTGTGTACCAAGGCCATGAGGTCCCAACTATATCCGCCACCCTAACCTGTCCCACTTTGCTGGGTAGAAAATCGTAAACTTATAACATGACGTATGGATTTTATGTATAAGACGTACTTTTTTTTTTTAACCCACGCAATTCAGTTTTAGTTTCAGTTTCGCAGATGACGTTTCTGCGCTCGGAGCGAATTCCATATGCACTAACGTCACAGGTGCTACGTGTATTGCGACCGTGGCACAGGCCTTAAGCCTGCACGTAAACCCATGAGTTGGCCAGGCCCTGAGGCCTTACTTACTGTTTTACCTAGTCTATATTTTACGCTAAAAGTTGCTCGTCTCTGGTTCCCTACGCAACAAAGTTGGTACAACGTAGATGTAAATGTAGCCTGTTTTTTGTTTTTAGTCGGCTTATGTTTACCGTGTAGTGTGGATTTTGTCGTATGCTTATGATTACCGTATAAATGTAGGTTTTGTGGTCAGCTTATGATTACCGTATAAATGTAGGTTTTGTGGTCAGCTTATGATTACCGTATAAATGTAGGTTTTGTGGTCAGCTTATGATTACCGTATAAATGTAGGTTTTGTGGTCAGCTTATGATTACCGTATAAATGTAGGTTTTGTGGTCAGCTTATGAATACCGTATAAATGTAGGTTTTGTGGTCAGCTTATGATTACCGTATAAATGCAGGTTTTGTGGTTGGCTTATGATTACCGTATAAATGTAGGTTTTGTGATCGGCTTATGATTACCGT
The DNA here is from genome assembly GCA_030674185.1 of Monoplex corrugatus. Lineage (NCBI taxonomy): Eukaryota > Metazoa > Mollusca > Gastropoda > Littorinimorpha > Ranellidae > Monoplex > Monoplex corrugatus. The sequence goes on along the minus strand of JAPXFY010000146.1, from coordinate 52,362 downwards.
ATAAATGTAGGTTTTGTGGTTGGTTTATGATTACCGTATAAATGTAGGTTTTGTGGTCAGCTTATGATTACCGTATAAATGTAGGTTTTGTGGTTGGTTTATGATTACCGTATAAATGTAGGTTTTGTGATCGGCTTATGATTACCATATAAGCGTAGGTTTTCTAGTGAGCGCATAACTGTAATAGTGTGAAACCAAAAACGAACAGGAAAAAACAAAAAAGAAAAACTGAGACAAGGTAATAAACTGAATCGTTTTAAGTGCTCACCTAAGACCAATCGGTCAGTATGTTCAACAGCAATACCATCGCGGCAACGAAAATAAAAGGGGGTTACATATCTTAAGTATCGGTCATTTTCTTCCGCTCGGCGAGATATCGGGGAAATATTCTTTTTGTCCATATGTGTGTTTACGCGCGCGCGCGTGTGTGTGCGTGCTGTAGATTGGCAAAGGCAGGTAAGCCGAAAGTTAAACGTCTATCTTGTAGGTTGAGTACGCGTTCTTATTTTTTTGTGCGTTGGCAATTCGTAGTCAAAATGAAAATTACCCCCGTGGGGATGCCGGGCGGTTTTCAGTATAAATGCGACATCCCACCACCAAATCTGTCTTAACTCGGTCAGTCAACAGCACTAGGAGCTGAAAAGGTGACTGAGGGTCTGTCTAGGGTGTTTTGACTTTTTCTCAAAATTTATTTCTGTGGATTATAATCTATCCCCCACAGAATTTTTTTCTTGAAAAAATATCAATTTAAAATGGTATTTTAATGCACTGATCGCAGCAGAAAGAATGCAATTTCTTACCAAAAGTACCTATTTTTGTCCTTTATTGCGAACCGTAACCTGTACCGAACCTTACATGTAATATACTGACAGAAAGCTCTTTGGTGCACCTTTCAGATAATGACAGCTAAAATTAGAAACAAACCGGTCCAAAGCCACCAAATAAATTTAAGGAAAATGTGTAGGAGAGTACATAAAAACTTTAGAGGCCGTTTTCTCAAAATGGCCGTCAAACAACTTAATGACTTTAAACATACATAACTTCTCTACATTTTTTTTAGTACAAGCTTTATTCAGGTACCAAAATAATCAGCAGAATGTACACTTTCCAGTGATATGTATCTCAAAACACCCAAAATGCTAGTTAAGACTGATTTCGTGCTGGGAGGTCACAAATAGTACTCTCACCTTTTGGAAATTCTGTGCTAGAAATTTCCTCTTTTCTGTTCTTCATTCCTTTACTTTGGAGCGGGACATTTTTTTTTTTCAAGTGGTCATTTTGGACATCCTGCAGGATTGTGTGTGTGTGTGTGTGATTGAAATGTTTTCCAACCTTCACGACAGTTTTTTCTTTTACTTTTTTTTTCATGTTGAAGTATGGTGAATGTTTAGAAAAGGTTATGCCCTGATACGGCTCTACGCAGTCGGCTGGGCTTGAAACAAAAATAGTAATAGCGATTGGGTACATGTGTTAAGTGCATTTTTGGCATTACGCATTTAGGCCCGTTGTATGTTTTAGTGTCCTTACTTATATTTGACTTTGTATTCAGGTATTCTGTTTAAAGCCCACGTGTGATGAATTGGACAGGATTGGTCAACGCCAGACATTTCCTTACATTATGTATGTGAATGCATTGGTATGTGTACTTAAATTTTTTTTACCAGTTTCTTCCCTGTTGAAGCATTATTTTTGGGAATGGTTGTAACCTTGATATGACTACACAGTAGCTGGGCTGTAAACAAAACATTGATTGGGTACATACATGTATTAAGTGCATTTTTTGCTGTAAGGAAATGTGATGTGCCGAAATTATAGGTAATTTTGGGCCCACGTTATGATTTAGTGTTTGTTTAAATTTGTAATCAGATTTTTTTTAAACCCTTGGAATAAATTCGCGGAGTGGTAAATGCAGAGAGCATATCCTAAGATTATGTGCGCGAATGCATTGACGAGTAATTTGTTTCCAGTTTTTTTTCCTCCATTGAGTTGTGTACGTTTTGAGACGATTGTAACCCCTCCCCCCCCCCTCCCCCCCACCGGGTTGCCGGGGTTTTTTCAGTATAAATATCTCCACCTTCTGGAAATTCTGTGCTAGAATTTACTCTTTTCTGGCACTCTTTCTGCCCTGTTGCCTTCCTTTCTGTCATTTCTACTTATTTTCTGCCTTAATGGTCCATTCACCTGTATTTTTTCCATAAAGTCTTACGTACTTTTTTCTTCGGATTGATAATTGGTACATGTATTAATTGCATTTTTGGCTCTAAGCAGGTGAGATACGCGGAAGAAATTTTAGGTAATTTATGCCTGTTTTTATGTTTTGGTGTCCTTATGTATGCTTATATTTGTATTCAGATTTTTTAAAATCTCCCCTGTGCGTATAAATCGGACAGAATGGTCCTACGCCGGGGGCATGTCCTTAGATTATATGCGCGAAGCATTGATATGTGTATTTTTTTTTCTTGTTGAAGTTTGTTTTGAAGCGGTTATAGCCCTGATATGGCTCTGCGCAGTCGGCTGGGCTTTAAACAACAATAAAAGGGAACAAAAGGCTCCGTGCAGTAGGCTGGGCATTAAAACAAAAATAGTGAAAAATGTACGGTGGTGATTACCCTAGTTTTTTTCTTCTTCTCTGATGAAAACTGTCCAATGGTGGTGGTGGTGAGTTTTTCTTTTTGAATTTTACATGAACATTGCTGTATGGTAGTGTTTATTACCATAGTTTATTTCACATTAAAGGAAAAGTGGCACTGATTACCACGGCTATTTTTTCTTAAACCTTTCGATGGCAACTGTATCGTAGCGTTGATTAATATCAATACTTTAATTTCCGTTGTATGGTAGCATTGATTATAACAATACTTAAATTTCCGATGAAAATTTAACTTGGGAAATACAGCATTTTTGTCTTATTTTGATTAAAGTGTGTGTGTTTGGGGGGAGGTTACAGGCAGGGGTATGTGTGTGTAAGACAATGCGCGAGGTGTGTGCTTTTGTTTTTGTTTTTTGGGTTGGGGGGGGGGGGGCGGTTGTTACAGTGGGGTATGGACGGCGGTTACGTGTCTGCGTTGTGGTTTCTGTGTATGTGTGTTTCCGTCGTGATAGTTTTTTTCCCCCGTGTGTGATAGGGGATAGCGGATGTTTAGATCATTTGGCCTTGGGGGTGGTGATGGGCGAGTACGCTGTGTGTGCGTTTTGTAATGAAGACGGTGTTGTGTGTGCTTGTGGATGTACGGCTGTGTGGTAAAGACAGACTGCTTGATGATTTAAAATTTATTCGTTAAAATACGAAAAAATGATTTACTGTGTGCCTGTATTTCGTCAATTATGGGTTATTTATGAAGCTATTTTTATGATAGTATTTTTGAAAGTTGTAATGGTCCTTTTGTCACGTGAACAATTCATACTGCATTTTCTAACACTCTTTCAAGAACCTTTTCAAGATATCGTGCAATTCTTACGTTTTGACAAGATATATGGGATTTCACGTCGTATGACCATACGTATGGGAAAATATTTAAATTGAGACTTGGATTGTTCTGTTTTTTTTTGTTTTTGTTTTTTCGTTTTTTTAAAAATTCTTTTTGACCCCCGCACATATCCACCAATTGCAAAAACGTATCCCTTTGACTCCCTCACCCTATCCACCGGCTTCCTGCAGGAAGCTGGAGGTTAGGGAGTCACAGGGTTAAGTTTTTGCTTTGCTGGCATGGTTGACAGTGAAGGCCGCAGGTGGACAGGCGGTGGTATTCAAAGGGTTAAGCGTGGAGCATTGTGGGAATTGAAAAAAAAAACAAACTTGAAAGGATGCTTGTACGCTTTTTTTTTTCCAATTGTCTTTTTGAATAAAAGTGAGGTAATTTGTAGAGTGCTGTTGGCTATGCTTTAGGCAATATGAAACTCTTAACTGTATTTTCCTGCCTTTTGCCATTTAAAGAAAATATTTTACCCTCTGTTGGAGAGTGTGTGTGTGTGTATATATTTGTGTCTGTGTTTATATTCTGGTGTGTGTGTGTGCGCATGTGTGGTGTGTGTGTGTGTACATGTAGTTTGTGTGTGTGGTGCGTGTGTGTGTGTGTGTGTGGTGCGTGTGTGTGTAAGACAATGCGAGGTGTGCGGGTTTTTTTTTTGGAGGGGGGTGTTGGGGGGACGGTTGTTTCAGTGGGATATGGACGGTTGTTACAGTGGGATATGGACGTTTGTTACAGTGGGGGGACGGTTGTTACAGTGGGATATGGACGGTTTGTGGTTTCTGTGTATGCATGTTTTCATCGTGTTTATTTGTGTGTTTTTTTTTTGGGTCGTGGGGTTTAATGGATGTTTAGGTCAGTTGGCCTTGGGGGTGGTTGTGGGTGAGTACGCTGTGTGTGCATTTTTATAGTGAAAGTTGTGTATGGCTGGGTGATAAAGACAGACTGCTGTTGATTTAAAAATTATTAGTTAAAATAAATGTATTATTGTGCCTGTATTTCATCAATTACGGGTTATTTATAAAGCTATTTTTATGACTATTTCTGAAAATTGCAATGAAGCTCCTGTCAAGTGAACAATTCGTACTGCATTTTCTAACTCTTTAAAGAACCTTTTCCAAGATAACATGCAGTTTTATGTTTTGACAAGATACAATGGGATTTCACCTCGTATGATCATACATATGAGGAAATATTTAAATTGAGACTTGGAAGGATTGTTCCGGTTTTTTTCTGTTTTTTTTTTTTTTTAATTCTTTTTAACCCTATAACTCCTGCACCATACCCACCAATTGCAAAATCTTATCCCTTCGACTCCCTCACCCTGCAGGAAGCTGGACGTTAGGGTGAGGGAGTCAAAGGGTTAAGTTTTTACTTTGATAGATTGGTTGACAGTGAAGGATGCTGGTGGACAGATGATGGAGTGCTGTGGGAATATATTTTAAATAAACTGAAACTTGAAAGGATGGTTTTTTTTGTTTTTGGTCTGTTTAATTAAACGTGAGTTAATTTGTAGTGTGCTGTTGGCCATGATCTAGATGTCGGCTGAGCTATAAGCAATATGAAACTCTTTACTGTATCATCCTGCCTTTTGCATACTAAAGAAAACATTTTACCTTCTGTTGCGGAGTGTGTGTTTCGTTGTGTGTGTGTGTGTGTTTATATTATCTGGTATGTGTGTGTGCGCACGCGCACATGTGTGTGATGCGTGTGTGTGTGATTGTGTGTGTTTATATTGTGTGTATGTGTGTGTGGCGCACGCACGCACGCATGTGTGGTGCATGCGTGTGTGGGTGTAAGACAATGTGCGAGGTGTGTGCTTATTTTTATTTAATTTTGTGGGGAATGGGGCGGTTGTTACAGTGGAAGGATTGGTCTGGTTTTTTTCTGCTTTTTCAATTCTTTTTAACCCTTTGACTCCCGCACACTATCCACCAATTGCAAAAACGTATCCCTTTTGACTTCCTCACCGTATCCATCTTCCTGCAGGAAGCTGGAGGTTAGGGTGAGGGAGTCATGGTCAAGTTTTTGCTTTGCTAGCATGGTTAACAATGCAGGATTCTGGTGGACAGGTGGTGGTAGTCAAAGGGCTAAACGGAGTGTTGTGGGAATTTTTGTAAAAATTAAATTGAAACTTGAAAGGATGGTTGTACATTTTTTTTTTTCATTTGTTTAATTAAATGAGTTAATTTGTAGTTGTGTGCTGTCGGCCATGATAATGTTATCTAGAGGTCGGCAGTTCTATAAGCAATATGAAAATCTAACTGCATTTTCCTGCCTCTTGCTCTTTGATTTAATTTAATGTTAACCCTCAAGAGGCTCATTGGGTCACCTGTGACCCAAACAAATGAATTACAAACTGTCCTGTTATTAACCCCCAGAGGCCCAAGGAGTCTTTCAGTTGAAAGAAAACTTACTAACTGACCTAACAGTATTTTTCTTTCAACTGAGACTCCTTGGGCCTCTAGGGTAAAATAACAGGACAGTTTGTAATTCATTTGTTTGGGTCACAGGTGACCCAATGAGCCTCTAAGGGTTTTTAAGGAAAACATGTTACCCTCTTTTGTGGAGTGTGCTTGTTTTGTGTGTGGTTGTGTGTGTCTGTATGTCTATATTGTCTGTGACTAGTGTGTGTGGTTGTTTGTCTGTATGTCTATATTGTCTGTGACTAGTGTGTGTGGTTGTGTGTCTGTATGTCTATATTGTCTGTGACTAGTGTGTGTGGTTGTGTGTGTCTGTATGTTTATATTGTCTGTGACTAGTGTGTGTGATTGTGTGTGTCTGTATGTCTATATTGTCTGTGACTAGTGTGTGTGGTTGTATGTGTCTGTCTATATTGTCTGTGACTAGTGTGTGTGTCTGTATGTCTATATTGTCTGTGACTAGTGTGTGTGGTTGTGTGTGTCTGTATGTCTATATTGTCTGTGACTAGTGTGTGTGATTGTGTGTGTCTGTATGTCTATATTGTCTGTGACTAGTGTGATTGTGTGTGTCTGTATGTCTATATTGTCTGTGACTGTGTGTGTGGTTGTGTGTGTCTGTATGTCTATATTGTCTGTGACTGTGTGTGTGGTTGTGTGTGTCTGTATGTCTATATTGTCTGTGACTAGTGTGATTGTGTGTGTCTGTATGTCTATATTGTCTGTGACTGTGTGTGTGGTTGTGTGTGTCTGTATGTCTATATTGTCTGTGTGTGTGGTTGTGTGTGTCTGTATGTCTATATTGTCTGTGACTAGTGTGTGTGATTGTGTCTGTATGTCTATATTGTCTGTGACTGTGTGTGTGGTTGTGTGTGTCTGTATGTCTATTGTCTGTGACTAGTGTGTGTGATTGTGTGTGTCTGTATGTCTATATTGTCTGTGACTAGTGTGTGTGGTTGTGTGTCTGTGTGTCTATATTGTCTGACTAGTGTGTGTGATTGTGTGTGTCTGTATGTCTATATTGTCTGTGACTAGTGTGTGTGATTGTGTGTGTCTGTATGTCTATATTGTCTGTGACTAGTGTGTGTGATTGTGTGTGTCTGTCTATATTGTCTGTGACTAGTGTGTGTGTCTGTATGTCTATATTGTCTGTGACTGTGTGTGTGGTTGTGTGTGTGTGTATATTGTCTGTGACTGTGTGTGTGGTTGTGTGTGTCTATGTCTATATTGTCTGTGACTAGTGTGTGTGGTTGTCTGTATGTCTATATTGTCTGTGACTAGTGTGTGTGATTGTGTCTGTATGTCTATATTGTCTGTGACTAGTGTGTGTGGTTGTGTGTGTCTGTATGTCTATATTGTCTGTGACTAGTGTGTGTGGTTGTGTGTGTCTATATTGTCTGTGACTAGTGTGTGTGATTGTGTGTGTCTGTCTATATTGTCTGTGACTTGTGTGTGTGATTGTGTGTCTGTATGTCTATATTGTCTGTGACTAGTGTGTGTGATTGTGTGTCTATGTCTATATTGTCTGACTAGTGTGTGTGATTGTGTGTGTATGTCTATATTGTCTGTGACTAGTGTGTATGGTTGTGTGTCTGTATGTCTATATTGTCTGTGACTAGTGTGTGTGATTGTGTGTCTATGTCTATATTGTCTGACTAGTGTGTGTGATTGTGTCTGTATGTCTATATTGTCTGTGACTAGTGTGTATGGTTGTGTGTCTGTATGTCTATATTGTCTGTGACTAGTGTGTGTGATTGTGTCTGTATGTCTATATTGTCTGTGACTAGTGTGTGTGGTGCGTGTGTGTGTGTGTGACATGTGCAAGGTGCGTGGTTTGTTTTGATTTTTTTTTTGGGGGGGGGGGAGGAGGGCGGTTGTTATAGTGAGATATGGACGGCAATTAGGCGTCCTAATTGTGGTTTGTGTCGATGGATGTTTTCGTCGTGATAGTTTTTGTTTTTCTTAGGTGTGGTGGGGTGTGGCAGATGTTTAAGTCAGTTGGCCTTGGGGGTGGTGGTGGGTGAGTAGGGTGTTTGTGCATTTTCTAATGAAGGCTCATGTGTGTGATTGTGGATGTATGGTTGCGTGGTAAAGAGACTGCTATTGATTTGAAATTCATTCGTTAAAATATATACAATGATTATTTTATTGTGACTGTATTTCAATTATGGGTTATTTTTGAAGCTATTTTTATGACTATTTCTCTGAAAGTTGTAATTAAGTTCCTTTCTGTCAAGTGAGAAATTCGTACTGCATTTTCTAACACTCTTCAAAGAACTTTTTCAAGATAGCGGGCAACGTTTACGTTTTGACAAGATATGGGATTTCACGTCGTATGACCATGCGTATGGGAAAATGTTTAAATTGAGACTTGGAAGGATTGGTCTGTTTTTTGTGTTTTTTTTCTTCTGCTTTTTTCAATTCTTTTTAACCCTTTGACTCCCGCACACTATCCACCAATTGCAAAAACGTATCCCTTTGACTCCCTCACCGTATCCATCATCTTCCTGCAGGAAGCTGGAGGTTAGGGTGAGGGAGTCATGGTCAAGTTTTTGCTTTGCTAGTATGGTTAACAATGCAGGATTCTGGTGGACAGGTGATGGTAGTCAACGGGCTAAACGGAGTGTTGTGGGAATTTTTTAAGAACTATATTGAAACTCGAAAGGATGGTTGTACATTCGTTTTTCTATATTTTGTTTTGATTAAATGAGTTAATTTGTAGTGAGCGTGCTGTTGGCCATGATATCTAGATGTCGGCTGTTCTATAAGTGCATTTTCCTGCCTTTCGCTATTTAAGGAAAACATTTTACCCTCTTTTGTGGAGTGTGTGATTGTGTATTTGTGTGTTTATATTGTATGTGTATAGTGTGTGTGTGTGTAAGACATGTGCGAGGTGCGTTTTTTTTTTAATATTTTTTTTTTTTGGGTGGGGGGCGGTTGTTATTGTGTGTGGTGCGTGTATGTGATTTGTGGTGTGTGTGTCTGTGTATTTATATTTGTGTCTAGTGTGTGTGTGTGTGTAAAACGCTCTTTAAAGAATCTTTTCAAGACATCATCCAATTTTTATGTTTTAGAAGTTATACTGGAATTTCAGTTCGTATGATTATGCGTATAGGAAAATGTTTAAATAAATTGCGACTTGTATGGATTTAAAAAAAAAAGTTTTTAACCCTTTGACTCCCTTACCCTATCCGCCAATTGCGAAAGCGTATCCCTTTAACTCCCTCGCCCTATCCACCAGCTTCCTGCAGGAAGCTGGAGGTTAGGGTGAGGGAGTCGCAGGGTTACGTTTTTGCTTTGCTGGCATGGTTGACAGTGAAGGACGCAGGTGGACAGGCGGTGGTATTCAAAGGGTTAAACGTGGAGTATTATGGGAATTAAAATAAATTGAAACTTGAAAAGATCGTTGTAGGTTTTTTTTTTTCTTTCAATTTTTGATTAAACCCATGATATGGCTCCAGTAGTCGGCTGGGCTATAAGCAATATGAAGTGAAATGAAATTTTTAATTAAAACGTGGGGTAGTTTTCAGTGTGATGTTGGCCATGACATAGCTGCCAACCCTCCCGAATTTTTCGGGAATGTCCAGAAATGTGTGAGCTGCCCGGAAAATCCGGTAAATCGATGAAAATTCCCGAATTTTAAATTATCGATTTTGATATTTTATCCGGTTAGCTCTGTTTTCGTCAGAACGCGGTAAAAAGACAGCTGCGTGAAAGCGAAACTTCCGTCACACATGCGCGTGCGCAGAGGGCCATGTAAACAGCTCCTGCGCGCCAGCTTTCTTGCACAATGGCTTCGAAGAAGACAGACGCGAAAGCTGTAAAAGCGAAAGCAAAAGTGAAGTTTTCGAAACATTATGCGGAAACGTACGACTTCATCACAGCCTCGGACAAAGGAGACACCTTTGCTTTCTGTAAATCGTGCCGATGCGACATAAACATCGGTCATGGTGGCAAGAAAGACATCGACCTGCCTTCCGCGGCCCCCGGACCCCCGCCTCTTGTCAGGAATTTTTTTTCAGGAAAGTTGGCAGCTATGCCATGATAATGTTGGAGACGTCGGCTGTGCTATTATAAGCACGGCTGCATTTTCCCAGCCTTTCTGACACCCTTTAGTTGGTACCTTTCTGTCAGCCAGCATCGCTTGGAAGTGGTATTTTTAGCCAGGCAGGTTTGACCAAAATCTATCTCTGAAGAGCGTCTTGTGCTACAGCAATACTGACAAAGAAGGAATCTGAGTGCGGTTTTCTGTATGTTTTGTGAATTTGTGTAATGATCGAGAATTTTTTCATCACTTTACCTGGATGCATTCAGTGCTGTGAATACTCATTGTTCTGAAGAAGTGATCATTACTTTGATGCATCACCTTGTCTTTGAGTTTTAGTAGAAATTACTAATGTGATGATTGACTCGTATCTCCAGGTGGTTGTTGTTTGTTCAGTATAAAGTGAGATTATTTTTCATAGTAGTGGCGTAAGTATAGTGCATAGTGCAAGTTACAATCTTCACATGTTTTTGTCCATTTTGGCATGGTCAGATTCGTGATCTTCAGTGCTTTAACTTTCTCAAATTTCTAAAAATCGCAGTTCGTTCCGTTTTCACTCTTTTCTGGAGGCTTGAATTTGGCTAAAATCGGGTGTTAGCTGTTGCCCGCCGAAGCACGCCACCGGCTGTGGGTGAACTGGGCCATGTGCATGGGCGCGCTGCACTTGTGTGTGTGTGTGTGTGTGCGCGCGCGCGCGTGTGTGTGTGTGCGTGTGTGTATGTGCGTGTGTGTATGTGCGTGTGTGTGTGCGCGTGTGTGTGTGCGCGGTGTGTGTGTGTGTGTGCGTGCGCGTGCGTGTGTGTGTGTGTGTGTCTGTGTGTGTGTGCGTGTGTGTGTGTGTGTGTGTGTGTACACAGGCAACTTTTCCAAGCCTCTAAAACAAAAGTATCCACCCTCATTGCATCAGCAAAAACAAGTTATTTCCAAACCAAAATCCTGAATGCCTCTTCTTCAAAAGAACTCTTTACAACCATGAATCATCTCCTTGGCACACGAAAAGATTTACCTCTCCCAACAAAACATACAAATGAAGAACTCCCATCTGTATTCTCCAACTATTTCACCACCAAAATACAAACTCTTCGTGACAGGCTTGACAGGACACCCTGTCAACCATGCCCACCTGACCCTTCCTTCTCTGGCACACCTCTTACTACTTTTAACCCAGTCTCACAAGAAGAAATTCTCAACACAATCAGATCCATGTCGTTCAAAACCTGCGAGCTGGATCCTCTTCCAGGTTCTCTCTACGCCGACTGTCTCCCTACTCTCCTCCCATTCATCACTGACATCATCAGCACTTCTCTTCAAACTGGAACTATCCCTGATTCTTTCAAGTCTGCTATTGTTCACCCTCTCCTCAAGAAACACAATTTAGATCCAAATGAACTGAAAAATTACCGGCCTATCTCTAATCTCTCTTTCTTGTCAAAACTCCTTGAAAAAGTCGTCCTCAACCAGCTGAACTCTAACCTGTCTGCCAACAATCTCCTCAATCCTTTCCAGTCAGCCTACCGCCAGTGCCATAGCACTGAAACTGCCCTACTACACATTCTCAACAATCTCCTCCTTGCAACTGATACTGGCAAAGTCTCTCTCCTCACACTCCTTGATCTGTCTGCAGCCTTTGATACCATTGATCATGGTATTCTCCTTTCTAGACTTCATCATACTTTTGGCATCTCTGACATTGCTCTGTCTTGGTTCACTTCATACCTATCCAACAGAAAACAAACCGTTCTCATCAATGGCACTTACTCTCAACCTGCATACCTGACCTGTGGTGTTCCACAAGGATCTGTCCTTGGCCCTGTTCTTTTCACTCTTTACACCTCCCCCCTGTCCACCATCATCAACTCCCATTCTATAAAACACCACTTCTATGCTGATGACACCCAACTTCAAGACAGTGACTCACCTGATAATATACAGCGCCTGTTGACTCGCGCCAATGAGTGTTACTCGGACATTAAGAACTGGATGACACACAATAGACTTCAGCTTAATGACGACAAAACAGAAGCTATCCTCATTGGCACCCGTCAGAAACTTTCTCAGCTGCCTCCTCTTTCTCTCCCATTATGTAACACATCGGTCCCAATTTCTGATTCAGCTAAAAACCTTGGTGTCTGCATTGACTCTACCCTGTCCATGAACAACTTTGTTTCTCAAACTGCCAGATCCTGCTACTATCATCTCCATCGTATAAGGCTGATCAGGAAGTATCTCTCTGTCGAAACAACTGCAAAACTCGTTCTCTCCTTCATAATGTCTCGCATTGACTATTGCAATTCACTCCTGTCTGGTCTTCCTGCCTCCACCATTCACATCCTACAGCGCATTCAAAACAATGCTGCACGCCTTGTACTCAAAAAGAAAAAAGCTGACCACATATCTCCTCTCCTGGCACAACTTCACTGGCTCCCTGTATCAAAGCGCATACAGTACAAACTAGACACCATGTGCTACAAAAGCCTCAATAACGCAGCCCCCCCCCCCGATTACCTGTCAAGCCTACTTGAGATCTATCTTCCCTCACGTACCCTCCGCTCTGCCTCCGATCCTCTGACTTTTCGCTTTCCACGCACTAAGCTCAATACCTACGGTCCACGAGCCTTCTCTGTTTCTGGTCCACTCTCCTGGAACAAACTTCCTCTCTCAGTCCGTCAGCAACCTACTTTTGTCTCCTTCAAGTCCGCTCTCAAAACTCACCTTTTCTCCTCCGCATAAAATCCTAACCTCACTCAACCCCCCCCCCCCCCCTCTGCAGCCTGTCTCCGCTCGGAGGGAATCACATGGTTATAATATATAATTGTATATGCTATGCTCTCTATAATTTTCCATTGGTTTTATTCTTGCTTTTATTGCTTTTATTCTTTCTCCCCATTTATAGCCATGCGTGTGTGTGTGTGTGCGTCTGCTTCAGCGCTTAGATTTGATTTTATCAAGATTTTGCGCTATATAAATATTGTAATTATTATTATTATTGTTCGCACGAGGAACGCATATCTCTCTCTCTCTCTCTCTCACTCTCTCTCTCTCTCTCCCCTCCCACTATTGCATGCATTGTGTGTTTGTGTGACTGCTGCGTTCTTTCAAGATTTTTAGAGGGACTGAATGTAGAAAATGATTGAGATCAGCACCAAGTACTGGAATCTAGGTCAATCTGTAGATCTAGAGTACTTCCATGCGCACCTGTGCCTCGCTATGGTTAGCTGAAATTGGATAGAGGAAGGGAAGGGGAAAGGTGCACGCTATTGATAACCAGCAGGGCAGAACCAAAAAGTGCGCCAACTGAAGGGGAAAGGTGCACGCTATTGATAACCAGCAGGGCAGAACCAAAAAGTGCGCCAACTGAAGGGGAAAGGTGCACGCTATTGATAACCAGCAGGGCAGAACAATCTTAGATGTCATTGGGGGGCCAACTAAAGAATCTCGGATTTGTGCGCCGTGTACACAGTATCCTCCATAATGTGTGGTTTCTTGGAGTGTGGAACATTTTCTGACCAATACCTTTGAGTATACACTTGTTTTGTGAGTGATAACTTGCTTGTGGATTGTGTGTCTGTGCTTGTACATGCATGCAGATGTGTGTGTGTGTGTTTTCAAGCATGTATTTTCAAAATGCACGGTGGCCGGTACATGCACATCATATAACACTACAGTATGTACATGTAATGTAAGAGACAGAGACCAAGAGAGAGTGTGTGTGTGTTTTCAAGCATGTATTCTCAAAATGCATTTTATACGCACATCATTTAACAGTATGTAAAGCAAGAGAGAGAGAGAGTGTGTGTTTTCAAGCATGTATTTTCAAAATGCATGGTACATGCACATCATATAACACTATGTACATGTAATGTGAGAGTTTTCAAGCATGTATTCTCAAAATGCATGTCACATGCACCACATCATAATTATAACAGTATGTAAAGCAAGAGAGAGTGAGTGTGTGTGTGTTAAATGCATGTTACATGCATACCATATGTGAATCGGATATGTGTGTGTGTGATATGCGTGTTTTGATTTGATATTCTCTCTGTCTCTGTCTCTCTCTCTTGTCTCTCTCTCTGTCTCTCTCTCTGTCTCTCTGTGCATGCGTGTGTGTGTTCAAATGCATGTTAAATCCAGGCCATATATGTATAAATCGACTGTTTGTGTGAGTGCGCAAGCGCGCAGAACTGCACGCGCGCGCCCTTGCTTCGCTCACAACATTTTGTGAGTGGCCTCGCTATACGGCAGCGGGACGGGTGAAAAGGGTGTGGGGAGTGGAAGGGAAGGGGAAAGATGCGCGCTATTTATAGCCGGCAAGGCAGAAGCAGAACTACGGCCAACCCAAGTAACACGGATTTGTGCGCCGTGTAAGCAATATGAATTCCAACTGTATTTTCCTGCCTTTGGCAACTTACGGAAAACATTGTCCCGTCTGTTGAGTGTTTTGTGTGTTTGTCTTGTGTTTTTGTGTCTGTGTGCGCGAGCATGCATGTTTTGGGTGCGTACGTGTGTGTGGGTGGAAGAGCATGTGTAAGGTGTGTGCTTTTGGAGTTTGTGTGTGTGCGTGCGTGGTGAGGGGGATGGGGTGGAGGACGGTTAATGAGGTATGGACAGCGAATGTGTCCCAAGTTATTTGTGTGTATGCATGTTTTCGTTGCGGGTTTTTTGTTTTTGTTTCTGAGTTCATGGGTGAGGTATTGCGAATGTTTAGGTCGCTGATGAGAACGTTGACATTGCTTTTATCACAGAGACATGGCTTAACCCCCTAGTCATGAACCTATACATGCTAGCCTCACTCCGAGTGGTTACAGGCTTGCTTCTTTCCATCGCTCATCTCGAGGTGGCGGTATCGCCATCCTCTACAACGACTCACTCCATTCCCGCCTATCTTTCTCGCAGTCTCTGCCTTTCTCCCATCCTTCTTTCGAGCACGTTGAAGTATCCTTCCAATCCACCCCTCACCCCATCACCTTCTCCTGTGTCTATCGACCTCCACCTAGCTCTGCCAACAAACTCGCCACATCCACGTTTCTCTCTGACTTTGACCAACTGCTTGACCACTACTGCCTCTTACCTGGAAATCTCATCATTCTAGGTGACATCAATGTCCACTATGACAACACTCACCGTTATGACACAAGACATATCATCAACTCTCTGTCCAATCACAATATGACTCGACACATTTCTGAACCAACCCATCAAAAAGGTCACATTCTTGACTGGATCATTTCTCGTGATCACCACAATTCAGCTACTAACAACTGCTTAGTTCTTTCTACCCGTCTAACTTCAGCCCTTCCATCTGACCACTCTGCAATTCTCTGTTCTCTCGACATTTCTCCTCCTTCCCGTACCACGCGCACAGTGACTCGACGCAATCTCAAATCTATCGACCTCTCCACATTTTCATCTGATGCCTCCCGTCTCCTTTCTGAAAAGTCACATAACCTTGCCGATGAATTCTATACTACTCTCCACCATCTTCTGGACACTCATGCTCCAGCCACAACCCGTCTTTTACCTGACCGCCCCCCTACCCCCTGGCTCACTCATGAGATTGCCTGTGCAAAACGTGCCCGCCGCAGAGCAGAGCGCCGCTGGCGCAAATCCAAACTCGCTGTACACAGGCAACTTTTCCAAGCCTCTAAAACAAAAGTATCCACCCTCATTGCATCTGCAAAAACAAGCTATTTCCAAACCAAAATCCTGAATGCCTCTTCTTCAAAAGAACTCTCTACAACCATGAATCATCTCCTTGGCACACGAAAAGACTTACCTCTCCCAACAAAACATGCAAATGAACTCCCATCTGTATTCTCCAAGTATTTCACCACCAAAATACAAACTCTTAGTGACAGGCTTGACAGGACACCCTGTCAACCATGCCCACCTGACCCTTCCTTCTCTGGCACACCTCTCACTACTTTTACCCCAGTCTCACAAGAAGAAATTTTCAACACAATCACATCCATGTCGTTCAAAACCTGCGAACTGGATCCTCTTCCAGGTTCTCTCTACTCCGACTGTCTCCCTACTCTCCTCCCATTCATCACTGACATCATCAACACTTCTTTTCAAACTGGAACTATCCCAGATTCTTTCAAGTCTGCTATTGTTCACCCTCTCCTCAAGAAACACAATTTAGACCCAAATGAACTGAAAAATTACAGGCCTATCTCTAATCTCTTTCTTGTCAAAACTCCTTGAAAAAGTTGTCCTCAACCAGCTGAACTCTCACCTGTCTGCCAACAATCTCCTCAATCCTTTCCAGTCAGCCTACCGCCAGTGCCATAGCACTGAAACTGCCCTACTACACATTCTCAACAATCTCCTTGCAACTGATACTGGCAAAGTCTCTCTCCTCACACTCCTTGATCTGTCTGCAGCCTTCGATACCATTGACCATGGTATTCTCCTTTCTAGACTTCATCATACTTTTGGCATCTCTGACATTGCTCTCTCCTTTTTCACTTCGTATTTATCAAACGGAAAACAAACTGTTCTCATCAATGGCACTTACTCTCAACCTGCATACCTGACCTGTGGTGTTCCACAAGGATCTGTCCTTGGCCCTGTTCTTTTCACTCTTTATACCTCCCCCCTGTCCACCATCATCAACTCCCACTCTATAAAACACCACTTCTATGCTGATGACACCCAACTTCAAGACAGTGACTCACCTGATAATATACAGCGCCTGTTGACTCACACACCACTGAGTGTTACTCGGACATTAAGAACTGGATGACACACAATAGACTTCAGCTTAATGACGACAAGACAGAAGCTATCCTCATTGGCACCCGTCAGAAACTTTTCCAGCTGTCTCCTCTTTCTCTCCCATTATGTAACACATCAGTCCCAATTTCTGATTCAGCTAAAAACCTTGGTGTCTGCATTGACTCTACCCTGTCCATGAACAACTTTGTTTCTCAAACTGCCAGATCTTGCTACTATCATCTCCATCATATAAGCCTGATCAGGAAGTATCTCTCTGTCGAAACAACTGCAAAACTCGTTCTCTCCTTCATAATGTCTCGCATTG
The DNA here is from genome assembly GCA_030674185.1 of Monoplex corrugatus. Classification (NCBI taxonomy): domain Eukaryota; kingdom Metazoa; phylum Mollusca; class Gastropoda; order Littorinimorpha; family Ranellidae; genus Monoplex; species Monoplex corrugatus. The sequence continues at coordinate 35,388 of JAPXFY010000146.1, read as the reverse complement.
ACTATTGCAATTCACTCTTGTCTAGTCTTCCTGCCTCCACCATTCACATCCTACAGCGCATTCAAAACAATGCTGTACGCCTTGTACTCAAAAAGAAAAAAGCTGACCACATATCTCCTCTCCTGGCACAACTTCACTGGCTCCCTGTATCAAAGCGCATACAGTACAAACTAGACACCATGTGCTACAAAAGCCTCAATAACGCAGCCAGCCCCCCCCCCCCCCCCCCCGATTACCTGTCAAGCCTACTTGAGATCTGTGTTCCCTCACGTACCCTCCGCTCTGCCTCCGATCCTCTGACTTTTCGCTTTCCACGCACTAAGCTCAATACCTATGGTCCACGAGCCTTCTCTGTTTCTGGTCCACTCTCCTGGAACAAACTTCCTCTCTCAGTCCGTCAGCAACCTACTTTTGCGTCATTCAAGTCCGCTCTCAAAACTCACCTTTTCTCCTCTGCATAAAATCCTAACCTCAGTCAACCCCCCTCTGCAGCCTGTCTCCGCTCGGAGGGGAATCATTTTGTTTTAATATATAATTGCATATGATGTGCTCTCTGTGGTTTTCCATTGGTTTTCCATTGGTTTTATTCTTGCTTTTATTCTTTTCTCCCCATTTGTGGCCATTCGTGTGTGTGCGTGCGTGCGTGTGTGTCTTTTCGGCGCTTGGATTTGATTTTGTCGAGATTTTGCGCTATATAAATATTGTAATTATTATGTGCGTACGTATGTGTATGTATGTATACGCTTAGATTTATGTATGTATGTATGCATGTATACGCTCAGCTTAGATTTATGTATGTAAATATGTATGCATGTATACGCTCATATGTATGTATGCATGTATACGCTCAGCGCTTAGATTTGATTTTATCAAGATTTTGCGCTATATAAATAAAATATATTATTATTATTATTATTATTGGGGCCGGCGAGTACGGTGTGTGTGCATTTTCTAATGAAGGCTCTATTGTGTGTGAATGTAGATTTACGGTTGCTTGGCAAGGACAGACTGGTTTAAAATTTATTCGTTAAAAACAAACAAAAATGCCATTTTGAGGATGCCGGGGGTTTCTTTCAGTATAAATAGTATACCCATCTTCTGGAAATTGTGTGCTAGAAATGCCATCTTTTCTGTCGCTCTGTTTTTGTCTTCCACCTTTGCTTTCTGTCATTTCTTCCCATCATTTACTGCCTTGCAGGTCCTTCATCTGTACGCGTTCGATCAAGTCTCCTGTACTTTATCTTAGAATTGATTATTGGGTATATGTATTAAATTCATGTTTTGGCTCTGGTACAATGAGCTATGTGGAAGCAATTCCAAGTACAGGTCTATTTTTGGTTTAGTGCCCTTATAGTTTAAATTTGTGTTCACGTATATTTTTTATTCCCCTCTGCTCCCCCGTTGGGTTGCCGGGGGCTCTTTCATTATAAATAGTATCCCCACCTTCTGGAAATTCTGCGCTAGAAATTTCCTTTTGTCTTTGTTTCTGCCCTGTTGCCTTGCTTTCTGTCATTTCTACTTTTCTGCCTTAATGGTCCATTCACCTGTATTTTTTCCATTGTCTTACGTACTTTTTCTTCGGATTGCTGATTGGGTACACGTATTAAGTGTATTTTTTGGCTCTAAGGAGGTGAGATATGTGAAGCAATTTTAGGTAATTTATGCCTGTAATGTTTTGGTGTCCTTATGTATGCTTATATTTGTATTCAGGTGTTTTTTAAATCTCCCCTGTGCGATAAATCGGACGGAATGGTCCTACACCGAGGGCATGTACTTAAGATTATGTGCGCGAATGCATTGATGTGTACTTAATTTTTTTTTTTTTGTTGAAGTTTTGTTTTGAAGCGGTTATAGCCCTGACATGGCTCTGCGCAGTTGGCTGGGCTTTAAACAATAAAGTGCATTTTTGGCTCTAGGGAGGTGAGATATGCGGAAGCAATTTTAGGTAATTTATGTCTTTGTTTTGGTGCCCTTAAGTATGCGAATATTTGTATTCAGGTGTTTTTTAAATCTCCCCTGTGCGATAAATCGGACGGAGTGGTCAACGCCGGGGGCATGTCCTTAGATTATGTGCGCGAATGCATTGATATGTGCACTTAAACGTTTGTATTTCCTGTTGAATTGTGTGTTTTGAAACGGTTATAGCTCTGATATGCTCTACTGAGTCAGCTGGACTTTGACTCCCGCACCAGAATCGTGCATTGCCAACCATGCTAGCGAAACAAAAACTTAACCCTTTGATTCTCGCCCTATCCACTAGCTTCCTGCAAGAAGCAGGGTTGGATGAAGGAGTCACAAAGTTTTTGCAGCTAGTGGATAGGGTAAGGGAGCCAAAGGTTTAAACAAAGATAAGTGTGTGAGGGAGAGGGCTGTCCAAGTCCAGATGAATTATTGTTTGGGGGAAGATAATTGTGTGTACATGTATTGACGGTAGTAATAAAAGTATTTTGTCGAGTGAAGATCTAGACTGCGTGTTGTCTTTCGAGTTTTATCCGTGAGATACCCCTACCCTTGTGTTTCTTGCTATTTACCCCTACCCTCGTGTTTCTTGCTATTTACCCCTACCCTGGTGTTTCTTGCTATTTACCCCTACCCTTGTGTTTCTTGCTATTTACCCCTACCCTCGTGTTTCTTGCTATTTACCCCTACCCTGGTGTTTCTTGCTATTTACCCCTACCCTTGTGTTTCTTGCTGTTTACCCCTACCCTGGTGTTTCTTGCTATTTACCCCTACCCTCGTGTTTCTTGCTATTTACCCCTACCCTGGTGTTTCTTGCTATTTACCCCTACCCTCGTGTTTCTTGCTATTTACCCCTACCCTTGTTTCTTGCTATTTACCCCTACCCTTGTTTCTTGCTATTTACCCCTACCCTTGTTTCTTGCTATTTACCCCTACCCTCGTGTTTCTTGCTATTTACCCCTACCCTCGTGTTTCTTGCTATTTAACCCTACCCTCGTGTTTCTTGCTATTTACCCATATCCTCGTGTTTCTTGCTATTTACCCCTACCCTCGTGTTTCTTGCTATTTAACCCTACCCTGGTGTTTCTTGCTATTTACCCCTACCCTCGTGTTTCTTGCTATTTACCCCTACCCTCGTGTTTCTTGCTATTTACCCCTACCCTGGTGTTTCTTGCTATTTACCCCTACCCTCGTGTTTCTTGCTATTTACCCCTACCCTCGTGTTTCTTGCTATTTACCCCTACCCTCGTGTTTCTTGCTATTTACCCCTACCCTCGTGTTTCTTGCTATTTACCCCTACCCTCGTGTTTCTTGCTATTTACCCCTACCCTCGTGTTTCTTGCTATTTACCCCTACCCTCGTGTTTCTTGCTATTTACCCCTACCCTCGTGTTTCTTGCTATTTACCCCTACCCTCGTGTTTCTTGCTATTAATGCAAATGTGTTCTTGTTCTTTTTCTAATGTGAGTTTATGAAATTGCAACATGGCGTGTGCCTGCGTGCGTGTGTGTGTGTGTGTGCGTTGATCTAATCGATTTACTGGTTGTTAATAGGCTAACCTTTAAACAAATTGGATGAGTGGTCCAACTGGAGTTTGAATTGGCCTGTCCAGTATTCTGGGGCGTGTGTTGGAGATTGGAGGTGTGTGATGGAGATTGGAGGCGTGTGATGGAGATTGGAGGCGTGTGATGGAGATTGGAGGCGTGTGATGGAGATTGGAGGCGTGTGATGGAGATTGGAGGCGTGTGTTGGAGATTGGAGGCGTGTGTTGGAGATTGGAGGTGTGTGATGGAGATTGGAGGCGTGTGATGGAGATTGGAGGCGTGTGATGGAGATTGGAGGCGTGTGATGGAGATTGGAGGCGTGTGATGGAGATTGGAGGCGTGTGATGGAGATTGGAGGCGTGTGATGGAGATTGGAGGCGTGTAGATATAAACGTGAGAAACTTCATGCATGATTTCCTTATGATCGTATTGTGATCAGCTTTCATTGAAGTTTTACAAGTAGGCTTACAAGTATATAGACTTTAACCAATCCTTTGTCAGAAGTCCAAAAGTGTGACCGCCCGCGTTCAAGCAAAGAGGAACCAGAAAAAAAACACGAAAAAAGAATCAACGCGTACATGCAACCAGACAAGACAGAAACATATATAAATTAAGTTAAATTTAATTGAATAATTTGAAGGGTCACAATTATAGAAAATGTGTATCATAGCGGTAAGATAGATTTTTTAAGTTTAAATGTGGATTCTAAAAAGAATATTGAGTTCCATGGACAGCAAAGAAAACAAACGAGACAGTCTTGGAGGCAGACACAAGACGAACATTAATGAAGATGAGGAAAGGACGAGCAACATTTATAACACATTCTATGAGGCAAGAGAGATTAGAGCACTTGGTCACAATAGGGAAGTTGTAGGGAGAACACCTGGTTGACCCAGGGTGGACATTGGACGGACTTGCAGAGTGGCTGAAGAGAGAGAGGGTGGGAGATATACTTGCAGCGAAAAGGGATAGAGCCGTATGGAGGGCCATAATCGCCAACGCCATGCGGTAGGACACATGATGATGATGATAATGATAGGAGGGATTCGTCAGGCAATTCCATACGCGCTCCATCCAAATCTGCACACCCTTGGAATCTGCACAATTTACCCTGTGCATTGGTCGGATCCAGAGCAACGGCGTATCTCCTGTTTGTGCTGCCACGCGATTTCCGTCAGGCACCGTAACTTCTGGATGCTGCATGGATACATCCAGGGTAGTTGTTTGTCCTTAAACCTCACAGGTCTCCATGGTCTTAAAACTTACAGGTCTTTATGGTCTTAAAACTTACAGGTCTTCATGGTCTTACAATACAATACAATACAATACAATACAACAGTGTAGTGCTACTTGTAACGCTGGTAAAAAAAAAAAAACCGTGGGGATTTTATGAAGACAGACGGGACCATCTGTGTCGTGAAGACTGCTCCCTGTCTTACCTTGACGCCCCCGTCAAACTGGTCACCGTCAGTCTTCTAAACTCGGTGACGTGAAATATATATGCTTGTCTGCACGTACCTTCTATTTGATACACGTCATTTACATGTAACCAAGACTATTCCAGTGATAGTCTGATACAATCATCATCATGTACCCTGCCGCGTGGCTTTGTCCATCATGGCCCCACATACCAGTACAACATAGACTAGGTAAAACGTAATCTAGGTAAGTCCTCAGGACCTGGCCAGATCATGGGTTTATGTGCAGGCTTAAGGCTTATGCCATGATCACCATACACATGGCACATGTGACGGTAAGTGCATATGGAATTAGTTCCGAGCGCGGAGATATCTTGAGAAACTAAAACAAACTAAAAACGCACACTGTCCTATCTGAAAATGTAATATAGATCGATCTCGGATTCTGGTATAATAATAAAATCTAGAAATCAATTTTCCACGCTTCCGGATTCAGTGATGTGCCATATGCGTTTTGTCTTTACAAATACATTGTTCGTTTACACAAATTGTTAATTTTACAAAACCACCACAAAATAGATACACATCACAGTTACAACAGCAATGAGAAGTCACACAAGGACATGAGCAGTGCAGCAGTATCGGTTTCATCACTAACTAAAAGCAACTAGCTGCAATTTATTCCTTTGACTACCGCACCGTATCCACCAAGTGAAAAATTTCACCCTTTGACTCCCTTACCCTACCCACCAGCTTCCTGCAGGATAGGGTAAGGGAATCAAAGGGTGAAGTTATTGCTTTGGTGGCATGGTTGACCATGCAGGATGCTGGTGGATAGGGTAAGGGAATCAAAGGGTGAAGTTATTGCTTTGGTGGCATGGTTGACCATGCAGGATGCTGGTGGCCAGGGTGCAGGAATCAAAGGGTTAAATCATAGTGGCTGTCCGCATTCAAGCAAATAGCAATCATATTCATTGGGCAGAAAATTTATTTGTACTTGTTTTGTTTTGTTATAACAAAGACGCCTTCAGTTTGTATTTGTTTGTTTTTCTGTGTGTTGTGTTGTGCTGTGTGTGTGTGTGTGTGTGTGTGTGTGTGTTCGTTATTTCTTTTAACGTCTATTCACAAATATGCTTTCAGACGAAAGAAAATGAAAAGGAAAATAAATGAATAAATAAATGCAGAACTAACTAACCAACTCTGTGTGTGTGTGTGTTCGTTCGTTATTTCTTTTAACGTCTATTCACATATGTGCTTTTAGACGAAAGAAAATGTTTAAAAAAGAACTGAAAATAAATAAATAAGTAAATGAATGAATAAATAAATAAAATGAATAAAACAAATAAATAGATAAATATATAACTAACCAACTGTGTGTGTGCGTGTATATGTGTTTGTGGGGGGGGGGGGGGGTCACTAACTACAAATCACAGGAAATCTCCACATTGCTCTAAGAGTGTAAAACATGGACACCGTCGTCGTCGGCCTCTTTACATCTCAGGAGATGATAGTCTGCACCGGGAGGCGTTGTGGTCATGACGTGCACTTTCTGCTGTGGCTGTGCAGGCCGATTCTTGAGTGGCAATCGTCACATCTGCCACAGACAAACTGAGTCGTTATTGTCTGGTTTCTGGAACGTTGCTTGCGAAGAGCCCTTTTCTCATCTGCGCTTTTTGCTCTCCTCCTCTCCGCATTCACAACGCCTTGCTGAACGGCTGTCCGCCACGCTGCCCTGTCTTCCGCCAGAGTCTCCCAAGAGTCAATCCCTGAGCTTCTAAGGTCCCTTTTGCATGCGTCTACAAAGCGTAGCTGTGGGCGTCCTGGAGTTCGCTTCCGGTTTGCCAGTTCGCCGTAGAGAACGTCTTTTGGTATGCGTCCATCCTCCATTCGACGCACTTGGCCAAGCCAGCGTAGTCGGCGTTGGCTTAGAAGGGCAAAGATGGCCTGTAAGCCCGCACGACGGAGGGCCTCTGTGTTGGTCACCTTGTCTTGCCATTGGATGCCGAGGATGCGTCGCAAGCAGCGGAGATGGAAAATGTTGAGCCTCTTTTCTTGGCTGGCGTATGTGGTCCAGGCTTCACTTGAGTAGAGTAGTGTGCTCAACACACATGCTCTGTACACCTGCATTTTGGTGTTCGCAGTGAGACTGCTGTTGGACCAGACCCGCTTGTTCAGTTTAGCCATAACAGATGAGGCCTTTGCAATTCTGGCACCGATTTCAGCGTCCAGAGAGAGGTTGTCACTTATGGTGGACCCCAAGTACTGAACTTGGTGGACAGTATTGAGATCGTAGTCTCCAATGTGTAGAGATGGTGGTTCTTCACAGCCCTGGCCTAAGCTGGAGTGACCTCTCCAGGTGCAGGCCTGGGCAAGTGAATATGGAGGACGAGCTATTGCCCATGCAGCAGATCCCCCCTCTCCTCGCCACTAGTAGAATCCAGGGGAAAGACGGAGGCCTGAACGCCTGGTACCAGGGGCGACGCAGGAGTTGCCAGAACGAGGTTGTAGACAACAGCGAACTGCCTTAGGGACTCCGACTCCGGATTTTTCCTCAGGGTTGACTCCCGAAGCATTTCCTATGAGTGGGTATGGCCGCAAGGCAGCGGAGGTTTGAAATCAGAGTTTTCCTTCTCTTAGATGAGCTGTCTTCCCAGACTGATGAGCCCCATCTATCCAAAGCACTGGTTTTCAGGCGCCAGTAACCCGCCTTCACCCCTTCTCCTATCAGTAGTAGCAGTTCCGCCGGGCTTATATCTAAGCCACACGAGCAGGCTAGGAGCTGGACTTAGTTGTCAGAGGCTATTGGAGACGCGCGCCGTGAGGGGCATTTTATAGACAATGGCTATGACAACCTTGGATACCAAAACATGGACACCACTTGCTGACATACAGGTAAGATGATTCGGACAGTCACATTTCCTTAGAAAACATTTCCGTCAAAATGTTAAAAGCCTTTACGGGGCAAGATAGCATTTTGGGTGCACTTTATTTGTAACAATTATTAAGTTATCCCCTCCTACTAAAAAAAACAACAACACACACACACACACACACACACACACACACACACACACACACACACACACACACACACACACACACACACACACACAGACATATACGACATTCACCCCACCACCAGAGGAAGTAGCATCATTGCAGGAAATGTTGGAAGACACATTCGAGACTTGTTTTGGGAGACTCCAAGGAGAACATCAAGATCAAGATCATCACAGCTACACCCTTCCAGATTCTCCAAAGGACAGTACCACCTTTTTGACAACTACACACCATGGTGGCCGTATAATATCTTTTGAAGTAACAGTATTACATATACAATACTTAATGTTCATGTCACAGGACTTTTTCCTCGTCATCTCTGACATTTCTTCTGCTGAAAGTATACAATAACTAGGTTTTAGTCCGACTATCAAGACTCGGTCAGACTATACACTCTGTACATTTGAAGACGTGTATGCCATTATTTTGATTTTTGGTTATTTGTTATCCCTTGTAATCTATTATCACCTTTATAAGTTATTCGTACGTTGGACTATGTAATTTTCTTTTTATTGATTTTGCTACAATTTTGCTTTCTTTACTTCGTAGTCTAAGTAATTACGTAATTTTCTTTCTGTCCAGTTCTCCTGGACACAGAAAATCAAAGTATTCATTATCATCGACCATAAATAACAGTTAATAGAAAGTTGGAGATTAACCAATATCAGCAATGCGATAACAATCCCAAGTAAAGTTTTTGCAATGGAATTGTAGATCCCTTTCCACCAATTCGGCTTACTTGGAGCATTTCCTGACATCAAATAGGTGTGAAATTTTGATTCTACAGTCGATGAATGTTGTCGCTACCAAGCTTCCCAATTTCCCCAATTATTATTATCCTCCAGTCTATGAATGTGGGAATCACGGGAAGAAGGTATCACCGCGATATATATACTCAAAGAGTTACAATACTGCTTACTTACTTACCCAGTTTTGAAATCAAGCGAAGATTTGCACGCTTGTGCTGCCACTGTCCAATTAAGCAATTCTTTAAACATTAACGTTTTGTCAGTCTACCTACCAACAGGTCCAAATGACCACAACACAGAATGGCTGCGCACGATCCAAGATCAGCAGCGTGGTAAATGGCTAATAGGTGGAGACTTTAATTCCCACTCCCCATTTTGGGAAAAGAACTGTTCTACTGTTACGAGCAATCGTTTGGTAGAAAATATCGTTGATAGTTCGCTTTACCTTCTAAATGATGGTAGTGTCACTAGGATCCCTGATGTTTCCAAACACAGGGCGACAGCCATCGATTTGTCTCTAATCTCACCAGAATTAGTACCATCCTGTACCTGGGAAACTCACAGAGACACTTTGGGAAGCGATCACCTACCTATCATCATAACCATAACTGACAAAAACATCAGGATGAAAGACAGCTCTCCTGAAATTATTCCAAAATAAATTACAAGCGTGCAGACTGGTCCTTATTTAGAACTGCTCTTACTAATCAAGATTACAGACATTATGAAAGTGAAAATGTAGACATTATGTTTTCTAAATTCCAAGAGTCAATTCCAGCCGCTGCAGACCTATCGATTCGAAACTCAAATCTTCTAGATCAAATAATCGATTGGGTAATGTTTGGTGGACAGAGGCATGTGAGAAAGCAGTTCAATATAAAAGGGAGAAATTCAAAATCTACATCAAAAGCCGGAAACCTGAAGATCATGTGGAAATGAAAAAAGCTAACATCCAATGTAACAAAATCATTGCTGAAGCAAAGAAAGATTATTGGGCATCATTCTGCACAAAAGAAATTTCAGATTTCAAAGATTTCCATAAAGTCTGGACGAAAATGAAACAAATGAAGGATGGAACCAACTTACCTAGGTGTCCGATAATGATTGAAAAATGTAACACATTTCCTTCAGACATGGACAAAGCAGAAACTTTTGTGGATCTGTTTGCTGAAAACAGTAAAGTTGAAGGTTTATCTCCTGACTGCAAACATCACAGAGAAATGGAAGATAACAACCCAATCTACACTGATCCAGTACCACAGAATGATCTCTGGTTTAATTCTCCAATCACCTTAGAAGAGCTAAAAAAAACACAGTACTGTCTCTGCACAACAAAAAGAGTTCGGTAGGTGTTGATGCAGTTTCGACTGAAATGATTAAACATCTCCCTGAAAACTACCTTATTTTCCTACACAAAATTTTGCAGAAATGCTGGGTTAGCGGAACTGTGCCACAAATCTGGCAAAAGTCTATAGTTATACCAATCTTAAAAACAAGCAAATCGAAAACCGATAAAAACAGTTACAGACCCATTGCTTTGACGTCCCACACAAGCAAACTAATGGAAAGATTGGTCTTAAACAGACTTTTACACTACTGTGATAAAAATAACGTTATTCCGGTAAACCAGGCGGGTTTTAGAAAAGGAAGATCCGCAGTTGAGCACCTGGTTAAACTTACAACTCAGATCAAACTACAGTTTGCCCGCAGAAAAAGTGTTTTAGCTACTTTCTTTGATGTGAAAAAAGTTTACGATCAAGTTTGGCATAAACGTTTATTGTTCAAGCTAAAATCTGTTGGTTTATCGGGCAATATGTTCAATTACATTAAATCTTTTTTAGCTAATAGAACAATTCAGGCAAGAGTGGGAGTTATTCTTCTTCACGACGCCTCGACATGGGGATTCCACAAGGTTCAGTGATAGCACCTATTTTATTTAATATCCTTATACAGGATCTTCCTAAAGCTCTTTCAAATCGTGTTGTTTTAGTACAGTACGCTGATGATATATGCACTTGGATGAATATCACTTTAAAAAAGACAACTCCACAGAGAACGCGAAATTACATCAGGAAGTTGTATCAAATTGATCTTGATAATCTTGGAAACTATATGTTAGAAAATGGGCTGTCGTTGTCAGCAGAAAAAACTAACATGATGCTGTTTGATCCTGGTGGTAACTCAAATAACTTGCCTACTTTCAAATTGCTTGGTGAAGTGTTAAATTGCAAACAGGTCGTAAAATTTTTGGGAGTTTACATCACGTCGAAATTAAGCTGGAATGTCCATTTTGATTATATTTCAACAAAAACGCGAAAAACTTTAAATTTTCTAAAGATAATAAGCAAATTACCCTGGGGAATGGATACAAATGTACTGATTCATCTGTCAACAGCGCTGGTCAGGTCTAAATTATCCTATGCGCAAGAAGTTTTTTTCAATGCACCCAAATATTTACTAAAAAAGATTCAGAGCTTGGACCGCAAAAGTCTTAAAATTGCACTAGGTGTACCAACTCATGCTTCTACTCTGGTAACGTACAAAGCTGCTGGAATTCTACCTCTAAACAACCATCGTGAGCTAGCTACAGCAAAGTTTGCAATTAGAACTACTTCACAAGCGGATAATTTTGTGAGGAAAGAAATTAAGATCAGGTCTGATACTGACTTTCCAAAACGAGCAAAAAACATTTCATCACAAATTACAACCGCAACTTACATATCTGGCCTGATCAAACAGTCCAACATAACAATGGATGAAATAGCCGAGAAACTAACGATAACGCCTATCCCTACATGGGAAATGCTAAAGGCCACATTTGATCTCGATTATGCAAACGTTAAAAAAGATAATAATGTCAACATTACGCTATCCATAGCTTGTGAACACATCGATGAAAAGTACCGTACCCACCTCCACATTTTTACCGATGGGTTAGTCTTAGCAAATCAGAGCGCTGGAGCAGCCTTTTATGTTCCAAAAGTTTACATTAAAAAGTCTTTTTTCATTGGGGCAAATGTAAAATATTGTAACAACGTATTATGTATTTGCGGCGAACAATTCACATTGTATCACTGTTTGTTTTACTGCAGAAAGCTTCGTTCCTTTTTACCAAAGACGTTTACACAAGGAAACTATCTTGAAACGCATTTTAAAGAAATAGTATCGGATCAAGTTTTGTTAGTTAAAATTTCAGAATCATTGGTTCACAGTCCTGTTAATGCGTTACTTTAAGATTGTTATTATAATTATGATTATTTTTATTTTGTTTTGTTTTTATGACGATTTTTCTTTTACATTATTGATGTTAGCGTTGTTCTAGTTTCATTTCTCTGTTCATCCATATCCTTTTTCTTAAGACCTTACCGCTTCCTTTTAATTTTTTTACGTCCCTTACTCTGTTCCCCTCCCCCCCCCCCCCTAATTTCATCCTCCATTCCATTTTTCCCCGTCTAATATCACTTATAGTGAAAAGACGTTAAATCAAGCAACGAACGAACAGAGATATATACACACACAGAGACATACACACATACACAGAGACATACACACACACACTCGCTCTCTCTCTCTCTCTCTCTCTCTCTCTCTCACACACACACAAACACTGACTCACATACACAGGTGCACACATACACACACACGCATGAACGCGAGCAAAAACAAACCACAAAATTAATGACCGTATACGAATAAGTTTGCGTTGAAAATATGTTGTTTTTATTATAATTACTATTATTGTTATTATTATTGTTATTATATTTTCATTATTTGTATTGATGAATTATTACTAGTACGTGTTTTGTACATATTGTACATCAGGGAATGACTGCAGTGTGACCCCTGATTGACCTATTTAGAGTTGCACGTATCGTCTGCTTGAAATATATGTGACGATTAAGGTAGCATTAAAATAGCCAGGTCAGACCGAATACATTTGAATATATTTTCAGCGTAAGCTTATTAGTATATTGTCATTAATTTTGTGCTTTGTTTTTGCGTGTGTGTGTGTGTGTGTGTGTGTGTGTGTGTGTGTGTGTGTCTGATTGTGCGTGTGAGTGATTGTGCGGTTTTGTGTGAGTGTGATATTGTGTGTGTGTGTGTGTGTGTGTGTGTGTGTGTGTGTGTGTGTGTGTTGTGTGTGTGTGTGTGTGTGTGTGTGTGTGTATGCATGTGTGTGTGTGTATGTTTGGGTGTGTGTATATGTATGTATGTGTGTGTGTATGTGTGTGTGTATGTGTGTGTATGTGTGTGTATGTGATTGTGTATGTATGTATGTATGTGTGTGTATGTGTGTGTGTGTGTGTCTCTGTGTGTGTATGTGTGTGTGTATGTGTGTGTATGTGTGTATGACTCTCTCTCTGTGTGCATGTTAGTGTGTGTGTATGTGTGTGTGTGTGTGTGTGTGTATGTGTATGTGTATGTGTGAGTGTGTATGTGTGTGTGTGTGTGTGCGTGTTTGTGTGCGTGTGTGTGTGTGTGTGTGTGTGTGTGTGTGTGTATGTGTGTGTGTGTGTGTGTGTGTGTGTGTGTGTGTGTGTGTGTGTGTGTGTGTGTGCACGTTGTTGTATGTTTTGCCCACACAGTACAAGATGCCCGATATTAACACAACGTGAACACTTGTATGATGGACGTGCGTGTTGGCTGTTTTCATGTGTCACTTGTCTGTTGAACACTGACATGGCTTATAGGATCTTTAACCTGTGTAGTTCATGTTTTGCTTGCGTAAGGAGTTTAGGCAATAGCAGGTAGCATTCACGTTGACCTAGCAAACTGGACAATAATCTCCATCCATTACCCACACGGTTAGCGGTACCCAGGTTGAGAGTACAAAGATTGGAGGTACCCAGGTTGGAGGTACCCAGGTTGGAAGTACACAGGTTGGAGGTACCCAGGTGGGAAGTACGGAGGTTGGAGTTACCCAGGTTGGAGGTACCCAGGTTGGAAGTGCCCAGGTTGGAGGTACCCAGGTTGAGGAACCCAGGTTGGAGGTACCAGGTTGGAGGTACCCAGGTTGGAAGTACCCTCCAGGTTGGAGGTACCCAGGTTGGAGGTACCAGGTTGGAGGTACCCAGGTTGGAAGTACTCAGGTTGGAGGTACCCAGGTTGGAGGTACCCAGGTTGGAGGTACCCAGGTTGGAGGTACCCATGTTGGAAGTACCTAGGTTGGAAGTACCTAGGTTGGAGGTATCCAGGTTTGAGGTAGCCAGGTTGGAGGTACCCAGGTTGGAAGTATTCAGGTTGGAGGTACCCAGGTTGGAAGTACCCAGGTTGGAAGTACTCAGATTGGAAGTACCTAGGTTGGAGGTACCCAGGTTGGAGGTACCCAGGTTGGAGGTACCCAGGTTGGAAGTACCTAGGTTGGAGGTACCCAGGTTGGAAGTACCCAGGTTAGAGGTACCCAGGTTGGAGGTACCCAGGTTAGAGGTAACTAGGTTGGAGGTACCCAGGTTGGAGGTACCCAGGTTGGAGGTACCCAGGTTGGAGGTACCTAGGTTGGAGGTACCCAGGTTGGAAGTACCCAGGTTGGAGGTACCCAGGTTGGAGGTACCCAGGTTAGAGGTACCCAGGTTGGAAGTACCCAGGTTGGAGGTACCCAGGTTGGAAGTACCTAGGTTGGAGGTACCCAGGTTGGAGGTACATAGGTTGGAGGTACCCAGGTTGGAGGTACCCAGGTTGGAGGTACCCAGGTTGGAGGTACCCAGGTTGGAAGTACCCAAGGTTGGAGGTACCCAGGTTGGAGGTACCTAGGTTGGAGGTAGCCAGGTTGGAAGTACCCAGGTTGGAGGTACCCAGGTTGGAGGTACCCAGGTTGGAGGTACCCAGGTTGGAAGTACCCCCCAGGTTGGAGGTACCCAGGTTGGAAGTACCCCCCAGGTTGGAGGTACCGAGGTTGGAGGTACCGAGGTTGGAAGTACCCAGGTTGGAGGTACCCAAGTTGGAGGTACCCAGGTTGGAGGTACCCAGGTTGGAGGTACCTAGCTTGGAGTTACCCAGGTTGGAGGTACCCAGGTTGGAGGTACCCAGCTTGGAGTTACCCAGCTTGGAGTTACCCAGGTTGGAGGTACCCAGGTTGGAGGTACCCAGGTTGGAGGTACCCAGGTTGGAGGTACCCAGGTTGGAGGTACCCAGGTTGGAGGTACCCAGGCTGGAGGTACCCAGGCTGGAGGTACCCAGGTTGGAGGTACCCAGGCTGGAGGTAATTAATGATTACAATATTGCCCTTTTACTTTTAAAGGATCATTGTACTCAGGGAGATTTTCTTCGTGCTCACCCCCTCCCCCCTCCTCCTCCGCAAATTTCCTACACCAATTGAATGGCCGCAGAAATATTGTTTACAATGTGATGATAATGGTAACGATAAGGATGGTAACCATGAGGTTATAGTGTTCCATCTACGATTGAGACTACGGTGAAGGGGCGTACTCCACGCTTACTATCACAATACGTCCTAGCGTAAACCACGCCCGAGAGATACAGGCACCTGCGGTTTTGATTATGATATTTGAGCAACATTTTTAACGACGCACGTGTGAAGTAGAGATGAGACTCGAACCGCGTGGTGCCAGTCTTCCCACACAGCCCATAGCGCGCTCCACTCTGGGAGGGAGCCGATTAGAGCCGGAAACAACAACAAAAAAATCTCACAATGATTTTTGAAGGGAATGATAGGAAATTCGAATTAACACCCTTTCAGTTTTGTTGTCCGCTTTGTGCTAACCACTATACCACGGCGTCTGATTCGCTTTCTGTGTGCGTGTGTGTGTTTTTGTTTTTGTGAGGCCTCGATGTCAACTCTACGGCTTGTTGTGGCTTGAGATGGTGGTTTGTGTCAGTTTATCATGGTTCCCTTTCCTACACTGTTTACGCTTGTCATCCAGTCCATTGCACAATCCTGTGTTTTCACATGATGCCTCGTTACTGCTTAATGAGACTGTAAACACTACATCACCATTTACACTGCCCTCCGGCATCAGGTTCTGGGCTCTGTGAAATGTTAGGAATAGGCTGTAAAATATATTATGTAACAATAGCACGTTAGCATTCACACACACACACAGACACACACACACACACACACACACACACACACACACACACACACACACACACACACACACACACACACACACACAGAGGCACACACACACACACACACACACACACAAAGGCACACACACACACACACACACACACATTCTCTCTCTCTCTTTCTCTCTCTCTCTCTCTGTATCTTTCTCCCTCTGTATCTTTGCTCTGTTTCAGTCTCTCTGTCTCTGTCTCACACACACACACACACACACACACACACACACACACACACACACACACACACACACACACACACACACAGAGGCACACACACACACACACACACAGAGGCACACACACACACACACACAAAGGCACACACACACACACACACACACACACATTCTCTCTCTCTCTCTTTCTCTCTCTCTCTCTCTGTATCTTTCTCCCTCTGTATCTTTGCTCTGTTTCAGTCTCTCTGTCTCTGTCTCACACACACACACACACACACACACACACACACACACACACACACACACACACACACACACACACACACACATTCTCTCTCTCTCTTTCTCTCTCTCTCTCTCTCTCTGTATCTTTCTCCTTCTGTATCTTTGCGTTTCAGTCTCTCGTCTTCTGGTCTCTCTCACTTTCTATCTGTCTGTCTGTCTGTCTGTCTCTGCTCTGTCTGTCTGTCTGTCTCTCTGTGTCTGTCTGTCTGTCTGTCTCTGTCTCTGTCTCTTTTTCTGTCTCTTTTTCTGTCTATCTCTCTGTCTACCCCATCTCTCTCCAGCCTCTCTCTTTCTGTCTATCTCTCTTTTATATGCACGCACGCGCGCGCACGCACACACACACACACACACACACACACACACACACATACACACACACACACACACACATGCACGCACACACATATACACACACGCGCGCTCGTGCACTCGCAAACAAACACATGGCGCGCGCACTCATATGGTTTAAAGGCGTGTATATTATATGGCAGTTACCATAATTGTTTGGATCATCCATTACAAGACATTTGTGGTGTAGTCTTTCCAGTTTCTGTCCGGCTGCACCTTTTTCACGTGTTTACCCCGTCAACAAAGACACCGGCCGCCACACAATGGCTGCAGTTTGCATGCTGCGTCCATTGGCTTCGGAAATAACCAGGCGTTGAGATAGACTGTTAATGTGTTAAGTTGTTGACTGAAACAACACGGGGCTTTACATATTGTGTGAAGACAGGTAAGTTGTTGACTGAAACAACACAGGGCTTTACATATTGTGTGTAGACAGGTAAGGTGTTGACTGAAACAACACAGGGCTTTACATATTGTGTGTAGACAGGTAAGTTGTTGACTGAAACAACACGGGGCTTTAAATATTGTGTGTAGACAGGTAAGGTGTTGACTGAAACAACACAGGGCTTTACATAGTGATTGTGTGTAGACAGGTAAGTTGTTGACTGAAACAACACAGGGCTTTACATATTGTGTGTAGACAGGTAAGTTGTTGACTGAAACAACACAGGGCTTTACATAGTCATTGTGTGTAGACAGGTAAGTTGTTGACTGAAACAACACAGGGCTTTACATATTGTGTGAAGACAGGTAAGTTGTTGACTGAAACAACACAGGGCTTTACATATTGTGTGTAGACAGGTAAGGTGTTGACTGAAACAACACAGGGCTTTACATAGTGATTGTGTGTAGACAGGTAAGTTGTTGACTGAAACAACACAGGGCTTTACATATTGTGTGTAGACAGGTAAGCTGTTGACTGAAACAACACAGGGCTTTACATAGTCATTGTGTGTAGACAGGTAAGTTGTTGACTGAAACAACACAGGGCTTTACATAGTGATTGTGTGTAGACAGGTAAGTTGTTGACTGAAACAACACAGGGCTTTAAATATTGTGTGAAGACAGGTAAGTTGTTGATTGAAACAACACAGGGCTTTACATAGTGATTGTGTGTAGACAGGTAAGTTGTTGACTGAAACAACACGGGGCTTTAAATATTGTGTGAAGACAGGTAAGTTGTTGACTGAAACAACACAGGGCTTTACATATTGTGTGTAAACAGGTAAGTTGTTGACTAAAACAACACAGGGTTTTACATATTGTGTGTAGACAGGTAAGTTGTTGACTGAAACAACACGAGGCTTTACATAATGATTGTGTGTAGATAGGTAAGTTGTTGACTGAAACAACACAGGGCTTTACATATTGTGTGTAGACAGGTAAGTTGTTGACTGAAACAACACGAGGCTTTACATAGTGATTGTGTGTAGATAGGTAAGTTGTTGACTGAAACAACACGGGGCTTTACATATTGATTGTGTGTAGACAGGTAAGTTGTTGACTGAAACAACACGAGGCTTTACATAGTGATTGTGTGTAGACAGGTAAGTTGTTGACTGAAACAACACGGGGCTTTACATAGTGATTGTGTGTAGACAGGTAAGTTGTTGACTGAAACAACACAGGGCTTTACATAGTGATTGTGTGTAGACAGGTAAGTTGTTGACTGAAACAACACGGGGCTTTACATAGTGATTGTGTGTAGACAGGTAAGTTGTTGACTGAAACAACACACAGACAGGTGTATTGATGTAAAATACATGTGTTGTAACAGTATTGATACAGACAGGTGTATTGATGTAAAATACATGTGTTGAACAGTGTGATACAGACAGGTGTATTGATGTAAAATACATGTGTTGTAACAGTGTTGATACAGACAGGTGTATTGGATGTAAAATACATGTGTTGTAACAGTGTTGATACAGACAGGTGTTTGGATGTAAAATACATGTGTTGTAACAGTCAGTTTGATACAGACAGGTGTATTGATGTAAAATACATGTGTTGTAACAGTAGTTGATACAGACAGTGTATTGGATGTAAAATACATGTGTTTAACAGTGTGATACAGACAGTGTATTGGATGTAAAATACATGTGTTGTAACAGCAGTTTGATACAGACAGTGTATTGATGTAAAATACATGTGTTGTAACAGTTGATACAGACAGGTGTATTGGATGTAAAATACATGTGTTGTAACAGTTTGATACAGACAGGTGTATTGGATGTAAAATACATGTGTTGATACAGTTTGATACAGACAGTGTATTGGATGTAAAATACATGTGTTGATACAGTTTGATACAGACAGGTTATTGGATGTAAAATACATGTGTTGTAACAGTATTGATACAGACAGGTGTATTGGATGTAAACATACATGTGTTGTACAGTTTGATACAGACAGGTGTTGGATGTAAAATACATGTGTTGTACATATGTTTGATAAGACAGGTGTAATTGATGTAAAAATACATGTGTTGTAACAGTAGTTTGATACAGACAGTGTATTGATGTAAAATACATGTGTTGTAACAGTAGTTTGATACAGACAGGTGTATTGGATGTAAAATACAGGTTACATAGTTTGTAGACAGGTGTTTGATGAAAACAGGTTTACATTTGTAGACAGGTGTGTTGATGAAAAACAGGTTTACATGTGATTGTGTGAGAATAATGTGTGAAACAACACGGTTTTGGATGTAAATACTGTGTTGACTGAACAACAGGGTTTGATGTATTGTGTTTGTACAGTTGTAAGCAGGTGTTTGATGAAAAACAGTTTGTAGTTTGAAGACAGGTATTGGATGAAAAACAAGGTTAATAGTATGTAGACAGGTGTTTGATGAAAAACAGGTTTACAGTATGTAAGAAGTGTTGATGAAAAACAGGTTTACAGTGTGTTAGACAGGTTTTGATGAAAATACATGTGTTGTAACAGTTTGTACGACAGGTGTTGGATGTAAATAAGTGTTGTAAACAGTTTATAAAGACAGGTATTGTGTAAAACAGGTTTACAGTTTGTAGACAGGTGTTTGGATGAAAAACAGGTTTAAAGTGTGTTAGACAGTGTTTGATGAAAAACAGGTTTAAATTTTGAACAGAAGTTGTTGATGAAAAACGGTTAACAGTTATAGACAGGTGTTTGATGAAAAACAGGTTTAAATTTGTAGACAGGTGTTTGATGAAAAACAGGTTTACAAGTTGTAGACAGGTTTTGATGAAAAACAGGTTTACATTTGATAAGACAGGTTTTGGATGAAAAACAGGTTTACAAGTGATTGTAAGACAGGTGTTTTGATGAAAAACAGTTTACATATTGATTACAGACGTGTTGATGAAAAAACGGTTACAGTTTGTAGACAGGTGTTTGATGAAAAACAGGTTTACATGTTTGTAGACAGGTTTTGGACGTTAAATACTGTTTGTCTGTGAACAGACAGGTGTATTGGATGTAAAATACATGTGTTGAACAGTCGTGATCAGACAGTGTATTGATGTAAAATACATGTGTTGAACAGTTTATACAGACAGTGTTTGATGTAAAATACATGTGTTGAACAGTTTATACAGACAGGTGTATTGATGTAAAATACATGTGTTGAACAGTTTGATACAGACAGGTGTATTGATGTAAAATACATGTGTTGTAACAGTTGATACAGACAGGTGTTTGGATGTAAAATACATGTGTTGAACAGTTTGATACAGAAGGTGTTTGGATGTAAAATACATGTGTTGTAACAGTTTGATACAGACAGGTGTTTGGATGTAAAATACATGTGTTGTAACAGTCATTGATACAGACAGTGTATTGGATGTAAAATACATGTGTGTAACAGTGTGATACAGACAGTGTATTGGATGTAAATACATGTGTTGTAAAGTCAGTTTGATACAGACAGTGTATTGGATGTAAAATACATGTGTTGTAACAGTATGATACAGACAGGTGTGTTGGATGTAAAATACATGTGTTGTAACAGTTGATACAGACAGGTGTATGTAAAATGTAAAATACAATGTGTATGTAAATCAGTTTGAACAGACAGGTGTTTGGATGTAAAATACATGTGTTGTAACAGTTTGATACAGACAGGTGTATTGGATGTAAAATACATGTGTTGTAACAGTTTGATACAGACAGGTGTATTGATGTAAAATACATGTGTTGTAACAGTTTGATACAGACAGGTGTATGGATGTAAAATACATGTGTTGTAACAGTGTGATACAGACAGGTGTGTTGGATGTAAAATACATGTGTTGTAACAGTTGATACAGACAGGTGTTTGGATGTAAAATACATGTGTTGTAACAGTTGATACAGACAGGTGTGTTGGATGTAAAATACATTGTTGTAACAGTTTGATACAGACAGTGTATTGGATGTAAAATACATGTGTTGTAACAGTTGATACGACAGGTGTATTGATGTAAAATACATGTGTTGTAACAGTAGTTTGATACAGACAGTGTATTGGATGTAAAATACATGTGTTGTACAGTGTGATACAGACAGGTGTGTTGGATGTAAAATACATGTGTTGTAACAGTGTGATACAGACAGTGTATTGATGTAAAATACATGTGTTGTAACAGTATGATACAGACAGGTGTATTGATGTAAAATACATGTGTTGTAACAGTTGATACAGACAGTGTATTGGATGTAAAATACATGTGTTGAACAGTGTGATACAGACAGGTGTATGATGTAAAATACATGTGTTGAACAGTGTGATACAGACAGTGTATTGGATGTAAAATACATGTGTTGTAACAGTATGATACAGACAGTGTATGATGTAAAATACATGTGTTTAACAGTCATTGATACAGACAGGTGTATTGGATGTAAAATACATGTGTTGTAACAGTCGTGATACAGACAGATGTATTGATGTAAAATACATGTGTGTAACAGTGTATACAGACAGATTATTGGATGTAAAATACATGTGTTGAACAGTCAGTTGATACAGACAGTGTATTGATGTAAAATACTGTGTTGTAACAGTAGACAACAGGAGTGAAAATTGGTGTACTTAACAACAGGTTTGTGTAAACAGTGTACGTTGATACAGACAGATGTATTGGATTAAAATACATGTGTTGTACAGTTGATACAGACAGGTGTGTTGGATGTAAAATACATGTGTTGTAACAGTTTGATACAGACATGTGTGTTGGATGTAAATACATGTTGTTGATAACAGTCAGTGTGATACAGACAGGTGTTTGGATGTAAAATACATGTGTTGTAACAGTGTGATACAGACAGGTGTATTGGATGTAAAATACATGTTTTGAAACAGTCAGTGTGATACAGACAGGTGTATTGGATGTAAAATACATGTGTTGTAACAGTTTGATACAGACAGGTGTTTGGGGTGTAAAATACATGTGTTGTAACAGTCAGTTTGATACAGACAGGTGTGTTGGATGTAAAATACATGTGTTGTAACAGTCACGTTGATACAGACAGGTGTATTGATGTAAAATACATGTGTTGTAACAGTCACGTTTGATACAGACAGGTGTGTTGGATGTAAAATACATGTGTTGTAACAGTGTGATACAGACAGGTGTATTGGATGTAAAATACATGTGTTGTAACATCAGTTTGATACAGACAGATGTATTGGATGTAAAATACATGTGTTGTAACAGTCGTGATACAGACAGGTGTTTGGATGTAAAATACGTGTGTTGTAACAGTTTTGATACAGACAGGTGTGTTGGATGTAAAATACTTTGTTGTAACAGTGTTTGATACAGACAGGTGTATTGATGTAAATACATGTTTTGAAACAGTTGTGATACAGACAGGTGTATTGGGTGTAAAATACATGTGTTGTAACAGTCAGTTTGATACAGACAGGTGTATTGGATGTAAAATACATGTGTTGTAACAGTCAGTTTGATACGGACAGGTGTATTGGATATAAAATACATGTGTTGTAACAGTCAGTTTGATACAGACAGGTGTATTGGATGTAAAATACATGTGTTGTAACAGTGTAATACAGACAGGTGTGTTGGATGTAAAATACATGTGTTGTAACAGTTTGATACAGACAGGTGTATTGGATGTAAAATACATGTGTTGTAACAGTGTGATACAGACAGGTGTGTTGGATGTAAAATACATGTGTTGTAACAGTTTGATACAGACAGATGTATTGGATGTAAAATACATGTGTTGTAACAGTCAGTTTGATACAGACAGGTGTATTGATGTAAAATACATGTGTTGTAACAGTATCATACAGACAGGTGTATTGGATGTAAAATACATGTGTTGTAACAGTCAGTTTGATACAGACAGGTGTATTGGATGTAAAATACATGTGTTGATACAGTTTGAATACAGACTGGTGTGTTGGATGTAAAATACATGTGTTGTAACAGTGTGATACAGACAGGTGTATTGGATGTAAAATACATGTGTTGTAACAGTTTGATACAGACAGGTGTATTGGATGTAAAATACATGTGTTGTAACAGTGTGATACAGACAGGTGTATTGGATGTAAAATACATGTGTTGTAACAGTCACGTTGATACAGACAGGTGTATTGGATGTAAAATACATGTGTTGTAACAGTATGATACAGACAGGTGTATTGGATGTAAAATACATGTGTTGTAACAGTTTGATACAGACAGATGTATTGGATGTAAAATACATGTGCTGTAACAGTTTGATACAGACAGATGTATTGGATGTAAAATACATGTTTGTGTAACAGTCAGTTTGATACAGACAGGTGTATTGATGTAAAATACATGTGTTGTAACAGTATGATACAGACAGGTGTATTGGATGTAAAATACATGTGTTGATACAGTTTGATACAGACAGGTGTATTGATGTAAAATACATGTGTTGTAACAGTCAGTTTGATACAGACAGGTGTATTGGATGTAAAATACATGTGTTGTAACAGTCAGTTTTGATACAGACAGGTGTATTGGATGTAAAATACATGTGTTGTAACAGTCAGTTTGATACAGACAGGTGTATTGGATGTAAAATACATGTGTTGAAACAGTTTGATACAGACATGTGTATTGGATGCAAAATACATGTGTTGTAACAGTGTGATACAGACAGGTGTATTGATGTAAAATACATGTGTTGTAACAGTTTGATACAGACAGGTGTATTGGGTGTAAAATACATGTGTTGTAACAGTCAGTTTGATACAGACATGTGTGTTGGATGTAAAATACATGTGTTGTAACAGTATGATACAGACAGGTGTATTGGATGTAAAATACATGTGTTGTAACAGTTTGATACAGACAGGTGTGTTGGATGTAAAATACATGTGTTGAAACAGACAGGTGTACAATATCATTTGAAAAATCCATTGGTAGGAAGACAATTGTAGAAAGCACACGCTAACTAGGACACCAACAACTTCCAACGTATACCACTTGATAATGATAATAATGATGATAATAATGATAATAATAATAATAATAATAATAATAATGATGATATAAATGATAATAATGTTAATAATAATAATAATAACAATAATAATAATACAGGGTGTTTCAAAAAGAATACGCCAAAATCATTACGAAGTTTTTTCAGGTCTATAGCATTGTAGTGGACTGAATCAATCAGTGGTTATTTGATAGAGTAGTTATCAAAGTTTGATTGGGTGTCAGTTTCACCGCTGTCGTTAGTATAACTTCCGGTGCAGCTGAATTGTGGGAAGATCAATCAAAATGGCGACTCCTCAGCAGAAGGCGTTTTGCGTGCTTGAGTTCGCGAAAACAAACGCCATTGTCACGGTGCAACGTGCTTTCAGAACAGAATTCGGCATTGATCCGCCCCATCGTGAGAGCATTCGACGGTGGGTTAGACAGTTTAAAGAGAGTGGGTGTCTGTGCAAAGGAAAGAGTCCTGGAAGACCACGTGTTACAGAGGAGCAAGTGGAGAGGATTCATGATGCATTTGAGAGCAGCCCACGTAAGTCCGTACGTCGAGCAAGTCTTCAGCTTGCCATCCCTCATACCACTGTCTGGCGTGTGTTAAAGAGACGATTACACATGAAACCATACAAACTAAGCCTCGTCCAAGCACTTACTAATGATGACAAGGTGATGCGGAGGACATTCTGTGAGTCAATGCTGGAGATGGAGGAAGGTGAAACTCTCTTTTCACGTTTAGTTTTTAGTGACGAAGCGACTTTCCATTTGAGCGGCACAGTCAATCGTCACAATGTGCGCATTTGGGGAACAGATCACCCACATGAAACTGTTGAGCATGAAAGAGATTCCCCTAAAGTGAACGTCTTCTGTGCTGTGTCTCAAGACAAGGTCTATGGTCCCTTTTTCTTTGAAGGAAACACCGTTACAGGACAAACCTATCTCGAAATGCTCCAAAACTGGCTATTCACTTTACTGCAAGCAGATTCGAATGACTTCATTTTTCAGCAAGATGGAGCACCACCCCATTGGCATCTCGGGGTTAGAGCTTATCTGAATGAAAACGTGCCTCAGCGATGGATTGGGAGGAGAGGTGCTAAAGACCTTGCTCTCTGTGCTTGGCCTGCCAGATCCCCGGACCTCACTGTGTGTGACTTTTTCTTGTGGGGGTATGTTAAAGACCAAGTTTATGTTCCACCACTTCCAGCAAGTATCGATGACTTGAAAGATCGAATAACAGCTGCAATCAACACGGTGGACCGTGACATGCTGAGGCGCGTTTGGGAGGAATTCTCATATCGGCTTGATGTTGTCCGCGCTGCCGGTGGTGGCCACATTGAGCACTTATAAAACATGAAATGAAACTTGAATGTATATACAACACATGTGTTCATGCTAGAGGTTTGTAATTTTTTTCGTTTTTGACACATCACGTGATGATTTTGGCGTATTCTTTTTGAAACACCCTGTAATGATAATAGTAATAATAATAATAATAATAATAATAATAATAATAATAATAATAATAATAAGAAGAATGATAACAAGAAGAAGGAAAAGAAAACAATAACTTCAACAACAATAACAATAACAACAAGTACAACAATAATGACAACAACATCGTCGGCCTCTTTACATCTCAGGAGATGATAGTCTGCACCAGGAGGCGTTGTGGTCATGACGTGCACTTTCTGCTGTGGCTGTGCAGGCCGATTCTTGAGTGGCAATCTCTGTCACATCTGCCACATACAAATTGAGTCGCTATCGTCTGGTTTCTGGAACATTGCTTGCGAAGAGCCCTTTTCTCATCTGAGCTTTCTGCTCTCCTCCTCTCCGCATTCACAACGCCTTGCTGAACGGCTGTCCGCCACGCTGCCCTGTCTTCCGCCAGTCTCCCAAGAGCCTAGGTCAATCTCTGAGCTTCTAAGGTCCCTTTTGCATGCGTCTACAAAGCGTAGCTGTGGGCGTCCTGGAGTTCGCTTCCGGTTTGCCAGTTCGCCGTAGAGAACGTCTTTTGGTATGCGTCCATCCTCCATTCGACGCACATGGCCAAGCCAGCGTAGTCGGCGTTGGCTTAGAAGGGCAAAGATGGTCTGTAGGCCCGCACGACGGAGGACCTCTGTGTTAGTCACCTTGTCTTGCCATTGGATGCCGAGGATGCGTCGCAAGCAGCGGAGATGGAAAATGTTGAGCCTCTTTTCTTGGCTGGCGTATGTGGTCCAGGCTTCACTCGAGTAGAGAAGTGTGCTCAACACACATGCTCTGCACACCTGCATTTTGGTGTTCGCAGTGAGACTGCTGTTGGACCAGACCCGCTTGTTCAGTTTAGCCATAACAGATGAGGCCTTTGCAATTCTGGCGCCGATTTCAGCGTCCAGAGAGAGGTTGTTACTTATGGTGGACCCCAAGTACTGAACTTTGTGGATAGTATTGAGGTCGTAGTCTCCAATGTGTAGAGATGGTGGTTCTTCAAAGCCTTGGCCTAAGATCTAAGTTTTCTTCAAGCTGATTGTGAGACCAAACTCTCTGCAAGCGTGGGCGAAACGATCAACGAGCCTCTGGAGTCTTGTTCACTGTGGGAAGCCAGCGCAGCATCATCTGCGAAGAGAGCTTCTCTGATGGTCAACAACAACAATAGCAATAACAACAACAACAATGATGATGATGAGAATAATAATAATAATAATAATAATAATGATAATAATTAAGATGATGATGGTGGTGGTGGTGGTGGTGGTGATGATGATGATTTCATTTATACAGCGCAAACATACGTGTCAGAGAATGCTCGATGCACTTTACAAACAGTATACCCTTCGTGATATTAATGTACGGTAGTAATGTGATTCAACAAACACTGTATAAACGTGATGCTGTAAACATGTTGGAGCTTTTCCGTCACACAGCATCTGTGACGTCAGTGTCTATGAAACAGTTGTTCCCAGAACAGACACTTCATGTTGGACAATGAAGATGAACACTACATGTATGGTTTAATACCGATGGAATCATCCTGCTGCTGCCAGGCCATCACGACCAAACTAAAACTGACAACTGGCATCGTCCAAAGTGATCAAACATACACGTGTGGCTGAGGACAGAGGGGGTGGGAGATGTACGTGAGGACACAGAGGGTGGGAGATGTACGTGAGGACACAGAGGGTGGGAGATGTACGTGAGGACAGAGAGGGTGGGAGATGTACGTGAGGACACAGAGGGTGGGAGATGTACGTGAGGACAGAGAGGGTGGGAGATGTACGTGAGGACACAGAGGGTGGGAGATGTACGTGCGGACACAGAGGGTGGGAGATGTACGTGAGGACACAGAGGATGGGAGATGTACGTGAGGACAGAGAGGGTGGGAGATGTACGTGAGGACACAGAGGGTGGGAGATGTACGTGAGGACAGAGAGGGTGGGAGATGTACGTGAGGACAGAGAGGGTGGGAGATGTACGTGAGGACAGAGAGGGTGGGAGATGTACGTGAGGACACAGAGGGTGGGAGATATACGTGAGGACAGAGGGGGTGGGAGATGTACGTGAGGACACAGAGGGTGGGAGATGTACGTGAGGACACAGAGGGTGGGAGATGTACGTGAGGACACAGAGGGTGGGAGATGTACGTGAGGATAGAGGGTGGGAGATGTACGTGAGGATAGAGGGTGGGAGATGTACGTGAGGACAGAGAGGGTGGGAGATGTACGTGAGGACAGAGAGGGTGGGAGATGTACGTGAGGACACAGAGGGTGGGAGATGTACGTGAGGACAGAGAGGGTGGAGATGTACGTGAGGACACAGAGGGTGGGAGATGTACGTGAGGACAGAGAGGGTGGGAGATATACATGAGGACAGAGAGGGTGGGAGATGTACGTGAGGACAGAGAGGGTGGGAGATGTACGTGAGGACAGAGAGGGTGGGAGATGTACGTGAGGACAGAGAGGGTGGGAGATGTACGTGAGGACAGAGAGGGTGGAGATGTACGTCAGGACAGAGAGAGTGGGAGATGTACGTGAGGACACAGAGGGTGGGAGATGTACGTGAGGACAGAGAGGGTGGGAGATGTACGTGAGGACAGAGAGGGTGGGAGATGTACGTGAGGACAGAGAGGGTGGGAGATGTACGTGAGGACACAGAGGGTGGGAGATGTACGTGAGGACACAGAGGGTGGGAGATGTACGTGAGGACAGAGAGGGTGGGAGATGTACGTGCAGCGACACAAGATAGGTTTGTATGGAGGGCCATGATGGCCAACGCCATGCTGCAATGTGCATGATGATGATGATGATGATGACACTTATGAACGTTCTGTATAGCATTTGCCTCACTATGCCTACCAACAGTTTCAGTATTCTATAGCAACGTTAGCATTAACCTCACCGCGCCCATGAAAGTTGTCTATCATCTAAACCGACATATGCAGTTTGTCAGTTCGCTCTCCAACGCTCTACATCATCTATAACGAAATCACTATATCCGTCAGCATGACTACCAACGATGTGTATCGATAATTTTATACTGAAATAAACTTTCTCCTCAGTAGGCCATCAACTCATCAACTGTCTATATCAGTACCTCAGCAAGCCATCTTTCGGTACGCACACCCAACGCTCTGTGTCATTTATACCGAAATAAACCATGTCGTCAGTTTTTCAACTCAACGCAAACGCCCTGCTACCTTATGAAATACCACTGTTTAGACACAAACACCGCTAACACAGAATTGTAGTGGTCAGAGAGCGACAGAAGTGGTGCTCCAGCTCGTTGACATCTGCACTGTGCTGAAGGCTGTTGCTGTTCTGTGGTAGGAAATCACGTCACCCCCAGAGTCAGGACAGGATGGAGAGGGCAAACTGTGTGGTATATTGAGTCGGTGGGTAAAGTGCTGACAGACAATGATCTCCTGCTGCTGTGAGGTTCAGTGACACATGGCTGACCCACACTGGGACACGTGTTTGTCTTTGTCTGTGTGGTGTTTGTTTGTGTGTGGTGTGGGTGTTTTGTTTTGTTGTGTTGGTGTTTGGTTTGTGTGTTTGTGTTGTGTGGTTGGTGTTGGTTGTTGGTGTGTGTTGTGTGTTGGTGTTGTTGTTGTTGTGTTGTTGGTGTGGTGGTTGTGTGTGTGTTTTGGTGTTGTGTGTTGTGTGTTGTGTGTGTGTGTGTTGTTGTTGTGTGTGGTGGTTGTGTGTGTGTGTGGTTGGTGTTTGGTGTGTTGGTGTTGGTTGTGTTGTGTGTGTTGGTGTGTGTGTTGGTGTTGTGTGGTTGGTGTGTGTGTGGTTGTGTGTGTGTGTGTTGGTGTTGTTGGTGTGTGTTGTGTTGTGTGTGTTGTGTGTGTTGGGTGTTGTGTTTGGTTGGTGTGTTGGTGTGTTTGTGTGTGGTGTGTTGGTGTTGTGTGTGTGTTGTGTGTTGGTGTTTTGTGTGTGTTGGTGTTGTGTGTGTGTTGTGTTTGTGTTGTGTTGGTGTTGTGTGTTGTGTTGTGTGTTGTGTTGGTGTTGTGTGTTGTGTGTGTGTGTGTTGTTGTGTGTTTGGTGTTGTGTTGTGTGTTGTGTTGGTGTTTGTGTTGTGTTGTGTGTGGTGTTGTGTGTGTGGTTGTGTGTGTGTGTGTTGTGTTGTGTTGTGTGTGTTGTGTGTGGTGTTTGTGTGTGTTTTGGGTGTTGTTGTGTGTGTTTGGTGTTGTTTGTGTGTGTGTGTGGTGTGTTGTGTTGTTTTGGTGTTGTGTGTGTGTTGTTGTGTGTGTGTTGTGTGTTGTGTGTGGTGTTGTTGTGTGTGTGTTGGTGTTGTGTTGTGTTGGTGTTGTTGTGTTGTGTTGTGTGTGTGTGTTGTGTGTGTGTGGTTGTGGTGTGTTGGTGTTGTGTGTGTGTTGTGTGTGTGTGTTGTGTGTGTGTTGGTTGTTGTGTGTGTGTTGTGTGTGTTGGTGTGTTGTGTGTGTTGTGTTGTGTTGTGTGGTGTTGTGTGTGTGTTGGTGTTTGTGTGTGTGTTGGTGTTGTGTGTGTGTGTGTGGTGTTGGTGTGTGTGTGTGTTGTGTTGGTGTTGTGTGGGTTGGGTGTGGTTGGTGTGTGTGTGTTGGTGTTGTTGTTGTGTGTTGTGTGTGTTGTTGTGTTGTGTGTGTGTTGGTGTTGTGTTGTGTGTGTGTGTTGTGTGTGTGTGTTGGTGTTGTGTTGTGTGTGTTGTGTTGGTGTTGTGTTGTGTGTGTGTGTTGGTGGTTGTGTTGTGTTGTGTTGGTGTTGTGTT
Organism: Monoplex corrugatus; assembly: GCA_030674185.1. Classification (NCBI taxonomy): domain Eukaryota; kingdom Metazoa; phylum Mollusca; class Gastropoda; order Littorinimorpha; family Ranellidae; genus Monoplex; species Monoplex corrugatus. The sequence continues at coordinate 5,079 of JAPXFY010000146.1, read as the reverse complement.
GTGGTGTGTGTTGGTGTTGTGTGGTGTGTGTTGGTGTTGTGTTGTGTGTGTGTGTTTGTGTGTGTTGGTGTTGTGGTGTGTGTGTTGTGTTGTGTTGTGTGTGTGTTGGTGTGTTGTGTTGTGTGTGTGTTGGGTGTTGTGTTGTGTGTGTGTTGTGTGTTGTGTTGGTGTGTGTGTGTGTGGTGTGTTGTGTGTGTGTGTGTTGTGTGTTTGTGTGTGTTGGTGTTGTGTTGTGTGTGTGTTGGTGTTGTGTGTGTGTGTGTTGTGTTGTGTTGTGTGTGTGTTGGTGTTTGTGTGTGTTGGTGTTGTGTTGTGTGTGTTGTGTGTGTTGTGTGTTGTGTGTGTGTTGGTGTTGTGTTGTTGGTGTTGGTTGGTGTGTTGGTGTTGGTGTGTGTTGGTGTTGGTGTGGTGTTGTGTGTGTGTGTGTTGGGTGGTGTGTGTGTGTGTGTGTTGGTGTTGTGTTGTGTGTGTGTGGTGTGTTGGTGTGTGTGTGTGTTGGTGTTGTGTTGTGTGTGTGTTGGTGTTGTGTTGTGTGTGTGTTGGTGTTGTGGTGGTGTTGGTGTTGTGTTGTGTGGTGTGTTGGTGTTGTGTGTGTGTTGGTGTTGTGTGTGTGTTGTGTTGGTGTTGGTGTGTGTGTGTGGTGTTGGTGTTGTGTGTTGTGTGTGTGTGGTGTTGGGTGTGGTGTGTTGTGTGTGTGTTGTGTGTGTGGGTGTTGTGTGTGTGTTGTGTTGTGTTGTGTGTGTGTTGGTGTTGTGTGTGTGTTGGTGTTGTGTGTTGTGTGTGTTGGTGTGGGTGTGTGTTGGTGTTGGTTGTGGTGTGTTGGTGTTGTGTGTGTGTGTGTTGGTGTTGGTGGTGTGTGTTGGTGTGTGTTGTTTTGGTGTTGGTGGTTGTGTTGTGTGTGGTTGTGTTGGTGTGTGTGTGTTGTGTGTGTGGTTGGTGTTGTGTGTGTGTGTGTGGTGGTGTGTGTGTTGGTGTGTGTGGTGTGTGTGTTGTGTGTGTTTTGGTGTGTGTTGGTGTGGGTGGGTGTTGTGTTGTGTGTGGTGTGGTGGTGTGTGTGTGTGTGGTGTTGTGTTGGTGTGGTGTTGGTGTTGTGTTGTGTGTGTGTGGTGTTGTGTGTGTGTGGTGTTGTGTGTGTGTGGTGTTGTGTTGTGTGTGTGTGGTGTTGTGTTGTGTGTGTGTTGGTGTTGTGTGTTGTGTGTTGTTGTGTTGTGTTGTGTGTGTGTGTGGTGTTGTGTGTGTGTGTGGTGTTGGTGTTGTGTGTGTGTGTGTGTGGTGTTGTGTTGTGTGTTGGTGTTGTGTTGTGTTGTGTGTGTTGGTGTTGTGTTGTGTGTGTGTTGGTGTTGGTGTGTGTTGGTGTTGTGTGTTGTGTTGGTGTGTGTGTGTTGGTGTTGTGGTGTGTGTTGGTGTGGTTTGGGTTGGTGTTGTTTGTTGTGTTTGGTGTTGGGTTGTGGTGTGTGGTGTTGTGTGTGGTGTTTGGGGGTGTTGTGTGTGGGGTTGGTGTTGTTGTGTTGGTGTTTGGGTGTTGTGTGTGTTGGTGTTGGTTTTGTGTGTGTGTGTGGGTTGTGTGTGTGTTGGTGTTGTTTGTGTGTGTGTGTTTGTGTGTGGTGTGTTGGTGTTGTGTGTGTGTTGGTGTTGTGTGTGTGTGGTTGGTTGTTTGTGTGTGGGTGGTGTTGTGTTGTTGTGTGTTGGTGTTGTGTGTGTGTTGGTGTTGTGGTGTGTTGGTGTTGTGTGTGTGGGGTTTTGGGTGTTGGTTGTGTGTTTTGGGTTTGTTGGTGTGTGTGGTTGGGTGTTGTGTTGTGTGTGTGTGGTGTGTTGGTGTTGTGTGTTTTGTTGGTGTTGTGTGTGTGGGTTTTGTGTGTTGTGTGTGTGTTGGTGTTGTGTTGGTGTGTGTGTGGTGTTGTGTTGTGTGTGTGGGGTGTTGTGTTGTGTGTGTGTTGTTGGTGTTGTGTGTGTGTTGTGTTGTGTGTGTGTTGTTGTTTTGGTGTGTTGTGTGGTTGTGTTGTTGGGTGTTGTGTTGGTTGGTGTTGTGTTGTGTGTGTGTTGTGTTGTTGTGTGGTGTGTTGGGGGTTGTGTTGTGTGTGTGTTGGTGTTGTGTTGTGGTGTGTTGGGTGTTGTGTGTGTGGGGGTGTTGTTGTGTGTGTTGTGTTGTGTGTGTGTTGGTGTTGTGTTGTGTTGGTGTTGTGTTGTGTGTGTTTTGGTGTTGTGTGTGTGTTGGTGTTGTTTTGTGGTTTTGTTGTGTTGTGTTGGTGTTGTTTTGGTGTGTTTTGGGTTTTGGTGTGGTTGTGTTTGGTGTTGTGTGGTTGGTGTGTTGGTGTTGGGTGTTGTGTGTGGTTGGTGTTGTGTTGTGTTGGGTTGTGTTGTGTGTTTTGGTGTGTTTGTTTTGGTGTGTGTGGGGTTTTGTTTTGGGTTTGTTGGGTGGTGGTGTTGTTGTGTTGTTTTGGGTGTTGTGTGTGTGTTGGTTTTTGTGTGTGTGTTGGTGTTGTGTTGTGTGTGTGGTGTTGGTGTGTGTGTGTTGGTGTTGTGGTGTGTGTTGGTGTTGTGTTGTGTGGGTTGGTTTTGTGTGGTGTGTGTTGGTGTTGTGTGTGTGTGTGTTGGTGTTGTGTTGTGTGTGTGTTGGTGTTGTGTTGTGTTGTGTTGTTGGTTTTGTGTTGTGTGTGTTTTGGTGTTGTGTGTGTTTTGGTGTTGTGTTGTGTTGTGTTGTGGGTTTTGGGGTTTTGGGTTTTGGTTTTGGGTGTTGTGTTGTGTTTGGTTGTTGTGTGTGGTGTTGGTGTTGTTTTGTGTGGTTGGTGTTTGTGTGTGTGTTGGTGTTGTGTTGTTGTGGTTGGTGTTGTTTTGGTTTTGGTGTTGGTTTTGTGTTTTTTGTGTTGGATGTTTGGTGTTGTGTGTGTGTTGGGGGTTGTGTGTGTGTGGGTGTTGTTTGTTGTAGGTGTTGGTGTTTGTGTTTTTGGTTTTGTGGTTGGTGTTGTGTTGGTGGGTGTTGGTGTTGTGTTGTGTGTGGTGTGGTGTTTGTGTTGTGTGTGTGTTGGTTTTGGTGTTTTTGGTGTGTGGTGTGTTGTGTTTTGGTGTTGTTGGTGTGTGTGTTGTGTGTGTGGTTTTGGGGTGTTGTTGTGTGTTGGTGTTGTGTGTTGGTGTTGTGTTGTTGGTGTTGTGTGTGTGTGTGTGGTTTGGTTGTTGTGGTTGGTGTTGTGTGTGTGGGTTTGGGTTGTGATGTTTGGGTTTTTGTGTGTTTTTGGTGTTGGGTTTTTGGGTGTGTGTGTGTTGGTGTTTTGTGTGTTGGTTTTGGGGTGTTGTGGTGGTGGGTTTTTGGGGGTTGTTTTGTGGTGTGTTGGTTTTTTTGGGTTTTTTTGGGTTTTTGGGTTGGGGTTTGTTTGTTTTGGGTTTGGTTTGTGTTGTGTGTTTTTTTGGGTTTTTGTTTGGGGGTTTTGGGGGGGGTGTTGGGTTTTTTGTTGTGTGTTGGTGGTGTTTTGTGTGGGGGTGTTGTGTTTGGTGTTGTGTTTTTTGTTTTTGGGGTTGGGGTTGGTGTGGTGTTGTGGTGTGTTGGTGTTGGGGGGGGTGGTGGTGTTGTTTTTGTGTGTGGGTTTTGGTGTTTTTGTTTGTTTTGGGTTTTGGGTTTGGTTTTGGTTTTGTGTTGTTGGTGGGGTGTTGGTGGTGGGGGGGGTGTTGTTTGTGTGTTGTTGGTGTGTGTGTGTGTTGGGTTTTTTGTGTGGTTTTGTTTGTTGGGGTTTTGGGTTTGGTTGGTTGTGTTGTGTTTTGTGGTTTTGGGTTGTGTTGGTTGGTTTTGGTTGGTGTGTGTGGGTTTTGTGTTTGGTGTTGTGAGGTTTGGGGGGTTTTTGGTTTTTGTGTTGTGGTGTGTTGGGGGGGTTTTTGGGTTTTTGGTTTTGTGTGTGTTGGTTTTTTGGTGTGTTTTTTGGGTGTTTTTGGGGGGGTTTTGTGTGTTGTTTTGGGTGTTGTGGGGTTTGTTGTGTTGTTTTGTGTTTTGGGTTTGTTTGTGGGGTGTTTTTGTGTTGTTGTGTTGTGTGTGGTTTTGGGTTGTGTGGGGGTTTTTGGGTTTTGTTGGGTTTTTGGTGTTTTTTGTGTGTGTTTGGGTGGTGTTGTTGTGTGTTGGTTTTTTGTGGGGTTTTTTGGGTTTGGGTTGTGTTTTGGTGTTGGTGTTTTTGTGTTGGTGGTTTTGTTGTGTGGGGTTGGTTGGGGGTTTTGGGGTTTTGTTTTGTTGGTTTGGGTTGTGGGGGTTTTTTTTGGGGTTTTGTTTGGGGGGTGTGGTTGGTTTTGGGTTTTGTGTTGTTTGGGTTTTGTTTTGGGTGTTGTGTGTTGGTTTTGGTGTTGGGTTTTGTGTTGGTGTTGGTGTTTTGGGGGTGTTGGTGGGTGTTGGTGTTTGTTTTTTGGGGTGGGGTGGGGTGTGTTGGGGGTTTGTTTTGGGTTGTTGGTGTTGTGTTGTGTGTGTGTTGGTGTTGTGTTGTGGTGTGTGTTTGGTGTTGTGTGTGTGTTGGTGTGTGTTGTTGTGTGTTGGTTGTTGTGTTGTGTGTGTTTTGGGTGTTGGGGTGTGTTGTTGTGTTGTGTTGTGTGTGTGTTGGTGTGTGTGTGTGTTGGTGTTTGTTGTGTGTGTGTGTGTTGGTGTTGTGGTGTGTGTTGGTGTTGTGTTTGTTGTGTGTGGTGGGTGTTTTGTGTGTGTGTTGGTGTTGTGTTTTTGGTGTGTGTGTTGGTGTTGGTTGTGTGTGTTTTGGTTTTGGGTGTTGTGTGTGTGTTGGTGTTGTGTGTGTGTTGGGTTGTGTTGTGTGTGTGTTGTGTTGTGTTTTTGTGTGTGTTGTGTTGTGTTGGTGTGGTGTTGTGTTGTGTGTGTGTGGTTTTGTGTTGTGTTTGTGTGGTTTGTGTTGGTTGGTGTTGTGTGTGTGTTGGTGTTTGTGTGTGTGTTGGTGTTGTTGTGTGTGTTGTTTGGTGTTGTGTTGGGTTGGGTGTTGTTGTGGTGTGTTTTGGGTTTTGGTGTTGTGTTGGTGTTGTTTTGGGGTGTTTGGGTGTTGTGTGTTGTTGTGGGGTGTGTTGGTGTTGTTTTGGGGTTTTGGTGTTGTGTGTGTTGTGTTGTTT
>JAPXFY010001457.1:17500-36120 GCA_030674185.1 Monoplex corrugatus | reverse complement strand
AACATCCAAGCTAAGTTGAACACAAAAAACGAAGAATATATGATCTATTCAAGAAACCTGAAAGCAGCAAAGGAAAACAACTCAGAACAAAAAGTTGATAAAAAGAAACTAAATCAAGCAAAATACGATCTAGAAAAAGAAATCAGACAAGCTAAATCTAAATTCCGTTTGAAAATAGAACAGCAGTTTTCCTCCAACGACCCTAGGGCTGTGTGGAAAGGTCTCCAAGCTATTACTGAATACAAGAGCAAAGCAAAGCTTGATAACAACGACCCAGCACTCCCTGATCAGCTGAATGATTTTTATGCTAGGTTTGATCGGCTGAACACGACCCCTGTGCCCCAGTTGGACACCCTTGAGATCTGCTCCCCGCCTTTTGTGGTCCAGGAAGCAGATGTCAGGAGTCTGTTCAAACGCCAGAATGCCAAAAAAGCTTGTGGTCCCGATAATGTGTCATCCTCTGTTCTCAAAAACTGTGCTGACGAACTTGCTCCCGTTTTTTCTGGTATTTTTAACAGCTCTCTCTCCCTATGTCAAATTCCATCCTGCTTCAAATCGTCAATCATTGTTCCTGTTCCCAAAAAGGCAAAAATCTCTTCATTGAACGACTATAGACCTGTTGCACTAACTTCTGTGGCAATGAAAGTTTTTGAACGTTTCGTCCTACGCTACCTGAAAACTGTGACAGACCCTCTAATGGACCCCTTTCAGTTCGCCTATAGAGCTAACAGATCTGTCGAAGATGCTGTGTCACTGGGCCTTCATTCTGTTCTAGAGCATCTTGAAAACCCAAATACCTATGCTCGTATTCTTTTCGTTGATTTTAGTTCTGCGTTTAATACTATTGTTCCCGCAAAATTGATAGCCAAGCTGACAGACTTAAATGTTGATGTTAGTGTGTGTCGCTGGATTTCTAATTTCCTGACCAACAGGCCCCAGGCAGTGAGAGTAGGAAACAAAATGTCAAAAGAACTTATCTTGAATACAGGTGCCCCTCAAGGATGTGTGTTATCTCCCTTGCTATTTACATTGTTTACCAATGACTTCCGTTCTAACTGCTCATCTGTGACTGTAGTCAAATTCTCTGATGACACCACTATGGAAGGTCTTATATCAAACAGTGATGAGACAATGTACAGGAAAGAGGTTGCGAACATGGTTGACTGGTGTGCTGCAAACAACCTAGAACTTAATGTATCTAAAACTAAAGAAATGATAATTGACTTCCGCAAAAACAAACCAGTACTCCCCCCATTGTCAGTGAAAGGCCAAACAGTTGAACAGGTTAAATCATTTAAATTTCTCGGCCTGCACATCTCTAACAAGGTCACTTGGGATGTAAATACATCAGAAATCTGCAAGAAAGCGCATCAGAGACTGTATTTCCTACGTCAACTTAAAAAGCTTAGATTAACCACGCCAATAATGACACAGTTTTATCGCTCTGTCATTGAGAGTGTACTCACATTCTCAAATACTGTCTGGTATGGGAGTGCGTCCAGTAACAACAAGAAAAGATCAACAGGGTTGTAAAGACCGCCTCCAAAATTGCAGGATGTGAGCTCCCATCTATCGACAATATCTTTCGGGAGCGTGTGACACGCAAAGCAAGGTCTATTGTATCTGATAAACTGCACCCAGCCAACCCTCTGTTCCAACTTCTTCCTTCCGGCAAAAGATTCCGCAGTATTAAGTGTAAATCCAACCGATTGAAGCACAGCTTTTTCCCCACTGCTGTAAAGATGCTGAATGATTTGTGACACTGTCTTCTTCATCCATTGCTCCTTTTATCTGACACCCCTGCTTCTGCTTTCTACTCTCTTCGTCCCCGGCCCCCCCTCCCCACCACCCTCCCCCCTCCTTAGTTATTCCCTCCTCCTTTCTGATGTAAGGGCTGCTCATCTGTTGATGTTTTCTGTCAAGTTATATTTATATCATACTAGCAAATTTCATGTCTTGTTTACAAGCATTATTATCTGTATGATTATATATTGTTTTTGATGCACGGGTGGGTGTGCACGCCCAGGCATGTGTGAGTACCTGAAGTGTTTTTGATCAAGTATTTTTCATATTATGTATTGTTCATGTTGTCACATGTCTTGTATGCATGGCGGGAGTGTGTTACGCAAAACCAAATCAAATTCCTTTGTTAATTCATTGGTTAATAAATAGTCTGAGTCTGAGTCTGAGTCTGAGTCTGAGTGTCGTGCTGTTATCTTACTCTAAAGGTTTAAAGCCCTGCTGACTATGCCTATTAATTAAAAAATGAAGAAACACCATAGCGTGTACCGTGGGAATAGCCGTTGAGCGTGTGTGTGTGTGTGTGTGTGTCTGTGTGTGTGTGTGCGTGTGTGTGTGTGTGTGTGTGTGTGTGTGTGTGTGGTGTGTGTGAATGTGTGTGTGTGTGAGTGATAGAGAGAGACAAGGAGGCAGACAGACAGACAGACAGATGACAGACAGACAGAGTAAGTCAAACAGTAACAACAATCGCACGCACTGTACTACATATCACCCAGACAACTCATTAAATGCTTCAAGCAGGTCCTCAAACGTTGCATAATTATTATAATTCATGTGCATATTTTACAAAAATTCTTCTTATAAGACTTGAATTATCACATGAAGATCCAGAAAGTTATCACATGAATTGTGCAGAAAAATATCGTATGAAAATCCGAAAGAGAAGAAACCAAGATACTTCCTGGATTTAAATGAACAAACAATCAAATAAATAAACAAATAAAATGAAATAAAATAAATAAATGAATAAATAAACAAATGAATAAACAAATAAATAAACAAATAATTAAATAGATAAACAAATAAATAAATGAATGGAACTTTAATAAACAAACAGAAGGGGACAAGTTTACAATCATTCTGATACAGTAAAGTAAATGAAATAAATGAATTATTAGATGAATTAAGCAAAATAACCAATGTAGTCTTATTTTCAAATGTAATAATTTCTATACAGAATTTTAACGATAGACATTTTGGAAATGTGATGTGAAAAACACAATCAGTGTATACATAAAATCACTTTCAACTGCAGTAATTTCATAGATTATTAGTAATGAATAATCAACTGTCATAATTTCATAAATTATTAGTAATATGAGTAAAAATAAGACAACTTCTCTTCAGTTTTATGGATGTACACAGCAAGGTTTCTAGTTATTCGTTCATGTCTTGAAGCCATAACTATTGTTAGGACTTGCAAGTGTCAGACACACACACACGTGTGTGTGTGTGTGTGTGTGTGTGTGTGTGTGTGTGTGTGTGTGTGTGTGTGTGTGTGTGTGTGTGTGTGATGTACGTGTGTGTGTGTGGTGTGTGTGTGTGTGTGTGTGTGTGTGTGTGTGTGTGTGTGTACGTGCGTGTGTGTGTGCGTGTGTAGTGTGTGTGTGTGTATGTATGATGTATGTGTGTGTGTGTGTGTGTGTGTGTGTGTGTGTGTGTGTGTGTGTGTCTGTGTGCATGTATGTGTGTGGGTACGTAAATATATATATATATATATATACATATATGTATATATATATATACATATATATACGTATATATATGTGTGTGTGTATTTATATATACATACATGTTTATATATGTATGTATGTACCTACATACGTATGTATGTATGTACCTACATACGTATGTATGTATGTATGTAGTATATATGTATGTATGTATTAGTGTCATAAATCAATTGCATTTTAATCAAAGCGTGAAAGTGATAATCAACTCACAAAAGAACGTGAAAGAAACAAATTAGCAACTATCTATCGTCCCGTTACACACGTGCTGAGCCTGTTCGTCGACCACTTTGCTTGGGGCTTGGGGGGTGGGGGGTAATCTGTTTCCGCCGTTCTTCAATTTTGTCCAAGTAAATAGCTAATAGCTAAAAACGAATATTTAGCAGAGAATTTTCGTAAATCAAGGCTAAATGTTGTTTATTTGATATTGTAATTTACTTTATATCATCAAAAAGTTTCATTCACATAGTTATCGAAAATAAAAGTTCTTTGTCTGCCATCTTGGACGTTGCACCAAACCAATGAACTCTTTGTTTTTTGAATGACTATCATTGTCTGTCTGCCATTATTCGTTATTCAACCATGTTGTTTTTTGAATGACTATCATTGTCTATCTGCCATTATTTGTCATTCAACCATGTTGTTTTTTGAATGACTATCATTGTCTATCTCCAATTATTTGTCATTCAAAATTATGTAAATTAAAATGCATCTCCTCACTACCACACCCACTCAATCTATGTACCCCTACCCTCCACCCCTCACTCCCAACTATGACATGGAAACTTCTAAGAATGCTGTCAGCTTAATCAATTGACGAAGGTCATTTCTACCAGCGCAAGTGTCCGAGTAAGTTACCTCTAAGTGTGAAAACCGACAAAAGGCCCACAGATCAATCCGCCCTCTCAGTTTCTATCGAAAAGAACAAAGCGTAAGAGAATGCAACTCTACGTACCACAGCAACGCTCATCTAACGCTAAACCCCTGTCCAGGGGCTTGACGCTGAAATACGCATGCTTTGTCCATATCCTCCACGTTTCCAGTAGCACAGTTTGCGAGTTATTCAAATAAAAGGTGGAAATCCAGGTATACATGATACCGACACAACATCGACAGCAAGGTAATCATGCCAAGGAAGATGGGTTTTTTTTTCTGAATCTATCAATACGCAAGGTAGGACTCGAAGTGGGCCAGGGTTTACCTGGGTTCTAGAGCTCTACTTCCTTGGTGTCTGCATTGACTTACCCTCTCCATGAACAACTTTGTTTTCTCAAATGCTGATCATGTCTATCATTCCATCGTATTAAGTGATCAGAAGTATCTTTCTGTCGAACATGCAAACTCGTTCTCCTTCTAATTCTCGCATTATATTGCAATTCACATCCTGTTGGTCTTCCTGCCTCCACCATTCACATCCTACAGCGCATTCAAAACAATGCTGCACGCCTTTACTCAAAAGAAAAAAGCTACCACATATTCCTCTCCTGGCCACAACTTACTGGCTCCCTGTATCAAAGCATACAGTACAAATTTAACACATGTGCACAAAAGCCTCAATAACGCAGCCACGTTACCTGTCAAGTATGAGATCTATGTCCCTAACGTAACTCCGCTCTGCCTCCGATCTCTGACTCCTTCGCTTTCATCGACTAAGTCAAACTATGGTCACGAGCATTCACTTTCTGGTCCACATCCGGACAAACTTCTCATCTCAGCCCGTCAGAACCTACTTTGTCTCTTAAAGTCGGCTACTCGAAAACTACCATGTTCTTCCTGCATAAATCCTACCTCACTCAACTCCATCTGCACGTTCTCCGCTCGAGGGATCCATGTTAAATAAAATGTATGCATGCTCCAAATTTCCATTGTTTATTCTTGATTTATTGCTTTATTCTTTCTCCCATTTATAGCATGCGGGTGATGGGTGTGTTGGTTGTGTGTGTGTGTCTGTATGCATGCGTGCGTGTAGGTGCGACGTGGGCCTGCGTGTGTGTTGCTTCACCTTAGATTTGATTTTGTCAGATTTTGCCTATATAATATTGTATTATTATTATTATATTAAAAAAAGGACAAAAGTGGTTGGGGGTGGGGGTGTGTGTCTGCAGCTTCTGGTACTGGCCTGTAACCATGGTAATATTTCCCAATTAATGCTTGTATTTATTCGAGCTCAACAAAACATACAGCACACTGATGCTGCTTAAGAGCCGTTTATCATCAAATCTGATGTAAATTTATTAAGATTATGGAATCAATATACAGATCAGATATCAGTCTGTGGATAGTTATTTGATGGATAGATATGGTTTTTCTTTGTTTTCTTTTTGTATTACATATAAAATATGGAAGATGTGGGTGTTAATGTAGTTTATCTTTCCTTGAAATGATCGTACACTTTAATTATAACACTTCTTAAGCTATAATTTTCATCATTTTATACAAAATCAATATTTAACATAATAAGGAAAGTTTAAAACTAAATTAGTAACATTAAATTGTACATGAATAATTAACTGGATTATAATACCTTTATATTTCTTTTACAGTCAGACAATAAACATCAACATTTCTTTCAATTACATTTATTTTTTCAACTGAGTAACTTTTGAGTTGATTTAAGTCACTTTATTAAACAGCCCATGGAATTCTGTTTAACAATATTTTGTCTGGTAAGTATTTTAGTACTGCTTTCTTAACGTTAGAAATATCAGCAAACATTCAGGTGTCACTGGCTTCCGAACAAAGTACTACAGGACTGACCTATGGCATTGGTTTGTCTACTGGCTCTGGTGTCCTTGTCAGTCAGTCCTGCAACTTTGAACTTGCCTGGCATTTTCGGAGTGCCATGTTTGGTAGACTTAATTATGTGTGACCTCCCACCACGAAATCAGTCTTAACTAGCATTTTGGGCATTTTGAGATATACATATCACTGGAAAGTGTACATTCTGTTGATTGTTTTGGTACTTGAATGAAGCTTGTACTCAAAAAATGTAGAAGTTATGTATGTTTAAAGTAATTAAGTCGTATGATGGCCGTTTTGAGAAAACGGCGCCTAAAGTTTTTATGTACTCTCCTATACATTTTCCTTAAATTTCTTTACTTGGTGGCTTTGACCCGGCTTGTTTATAATTTTAGCTGTCATTATCTCAAAGGTGCACCAAAGAGCTTTCTGTCAAAATATTACACGTGGGGATACTGTACATGTTACGGTTCACAATAAGAGACAAAAAGAGATACTTTTGGTACAAATTGCGTTCTTTTTGCTGCGATCAGTGCATTAAAATACCATTTTAAATTGATTGATAATATTATTTCAAGAAAAAAATTTCTGTGGGGGATAGATTATAGTCCACAGAAATCAATTTTGAGAAAAAGTAATAACAGCCCATACAGCCCTCAGTCACCTTTTCAGCTCCTAGTGCTGTTCGACTGACTGCGAGTTAAGACTGATTTCGTGGTGGGAGGTCACATATGTCTGACCACTTTTCATGCTGTATTCTGTACTACAGCTGCTCATTTTTGTTTGCATGTGGTGACCTCTGCCACTTTTGGTCGATGGAAAATCCAACACCGTCTGCGCATGACTCCCAATTCCTCAAGCTATCTGCTCCACTTTTGACTCAACATGTAAGTATCGCTGGCTGAGTCAAAGCTTACTGTTATTGATATTTTTGTTTAAAGCCAAACCAACTGCACCTAGTCATACCAGGGACGTAACCACCTCAAAGCATACACCATACCTCACTGGCAAGAAGTGGAAAAGAAAATGAAGTACACATATCAGTGCACTTGCATGCATACTCTAAGGATATTCCTCTGGCTTTGACCACTCCATCCAATTTATCACCAAGGGGTGGGGTGGGGGTAAAAACAGACCTGAATACAGATTTGAAAAGCACTAAAGACACTAAACCAGGTACAAAAACTGCCCAAATTATCTGAAATTGCTTCTGTACGTCACATGTCCTTAGCGCCATATCAAGGCTGTAATCATCTCGAAATATACACAATACTTCAATGGGGAAAAAACAGGAAAATAATGAAGTACACATATCAATACATCCACACGAATAATGTAAGAATGTATCCTGACATTGACCACTCATCCAATTTACCAACAAGGGGTTTTAAAAAAAAGCAACCCAAATCTGAATACGAATTTGAATTTAACTAAGGACACAAAAAGATATATTAAAACTGCTCTGAATTATTAGTTTGTTCTTGCACATGATATTTCCTTAGAGCCAAAAACTCACTTAATACATTTACCAATATACCACTCCAAAGAAAGCTTTACACAGAGAAGTAAGGCAGAAAGAAACACACTGAAAGGAAAGAGAACCTTTCTAACACATTTTGTATTGAAAGAACCCCCAGCAGCCCTAAGGGGGATGGGTCAAAAGTACTTGGACGTCCATACGGTATTCTCGTCACCATTGTAATATTTTCCTGTTAATGTTTACATACCCTCAAATTCAACAAAATGGTCAATGCCCTTCTAATAAGTACTTATTTATCCGCAATTCATAAATGGAAAATTATTAAAATGATCCGATCAGCATGTGGTCCTCAGTGCCTAGTGCACCTTAATCTCTGGAAATCTGTGGCCTCATACAGAGCCTAGCCCACCTTAATCTCTGGAAATTCATAGCCTCATACCAGTGTCTAGCGCACCTTACTCTATGGAAATCTGCATAGGCCTCATACCAAGTAGTCTAGCGCACCTTAATCTCTGGAAATTTATAGCCTCATACCAGAGCTAGCGCACCTTAATCTCTGGAAATTTATAGCCTCATACCAGAGCCTAGCGCACCTTAATCTATGGACATTTATGGCCTCATACATCTTATGAATTTCTGAATAGTCTCTTACCTTAACTGCTGCTCTGCCAAAGAAGGCAGTGATTGACCGTGGGCTGGCAATCCCAGAAGCTCTTGCAGTGCTTGCAGGTAGTCCATGCCATCACTGTAATATTTAACAATTAGTGCTTGTATTCAGTCAAGCTCAGCAAAACAGTACAGAATATTGCTGCTACTTAACAACTGTTTCGTTATCCCCAAAATCCTGGACATAAAATGATAAAAATGATGGAATCAATATACACATCAGATATCAAACTCTGGGTAGTTATTTTGATAGACATGTATGGGTTTTGTTTGTGTTTTGTATATGAATTATTGATGTATCATGCATAAAACATTGAAGATGTGTGTATTCTTTATGTAGACTATCTTTCCTTGAAAAACATCAACTTTACATCTAAGACCCTTTTAAAGATATAGTTTTCATCATTTCTATATATATAATCAAACCTTGACCAAGAATATTTAAACCATATATATTTAACTAATTAAACTATATATGAATAACTGAACTGATTCTAATATCTACATTTTTCTGTGTCTGTGTGTGTGTCTGTATGCATGTCTGTGTCTTCCAACATCTACATTTTTCTGTGTCTATGTGAGTGTCTGTGTGCACGTCAGTATCTTCCCCCATCCTTTACTCTGTGTCTGTTTTTGCTTACCTGCGAATGTTCGCATCCGTGTATGTGTCTCCACACATGTTGTTGAGCCACTCGTAGTCTGCATGGAGGCACTGTTTGTAAGTAAATCAGTCTGAGTGGAGAGAATGTTCACTGGTTGTTACATTCATCTGTCCACCCAGACTGTTTACACTGTAGGATAGGCCCTTCATTGTCGTCACTTTCCATGGGCGTGGGGTTAACAGAAAATATTTTGGGGGTCTTGTTGGCCCTCTGTTGCGTAATTTTCGGAAGAACCCTGCAACACAAAGAAAGGACAGAGGTGGAATCAAATACTTTAAGAGAGTAAAATCAATTGTAAGTTCATTATTAAGTCACGCACTTTAGCTGTCAGCCAATACAGCTGTAGGTATATCATGTAAAACTTCATGATAATCATCGTCATAGACAATGTATTCTTCCTTTTTCACTTACAGAAGTAGAGAAAAAGAATCTCTCTCTCTCTCTCCCCCTCTCCCTCTCTCTCTCCCTTCCTCCCTCCCTCTTGTTATACATGTCTGTGTTTTGTCTGTGTCTGTGTTGCCATATGTGAGCATATGTATGTACTCGTATGTACATGTGAGAGCATAATTGGAGGGTTGATGTATGTGAATGAATGCATATTTGTCTTGCTAGATTTAAAAATACAATAAATCAATTATGGAAAAAAATTGTCTGTAATCTGAAATATCTCATCAAACTGCGGAGCACCCTGATCCAATTATTGCAACTCCCAGTCCATATTCATATATCCATGACCAGTTACTCAAAATATTCATTTCTAGAGCACTTTGGTCCAATTACTGCAACTCCCAGTCCATAGTCATACATTCATGTCCGTTTACTCAAAATGTCCATATCTACAGCACCTTGGTCCAATTACTGCAACTTTCAGTCCATAATCATACATTCATGACCGTTTACTCAAAATATCCATATCTAGAACACTTGGTCCAATTACTGCAACTCCCAGTCCATATTCATACATTCATGACGTTTACTCAAAATATCCATATCTACAGCACCCTGGTCCAATTACTGCAACTCTCAGTCCATAGTCATACATTCATGTCCGTTTACTCAAATATCCATATCTAGAGCACCCTGGTCCAATTACTGCAACTCTCAGTCCATAGTCATACATTCATGTCCGTTTATTGAAAATATCCATATCTACAGCACCCTGGTCCAATTACTGCAACTTTCAGACCATAGTCATACATTCATGCCGTTACTGAAAATATCCATATTTACAGCACCCTGGTACAATTACTGCAACTTCAGCCATAGTCATACATTCATGACCGTTTATGAAAATATCCATATCTACAGCACCCTGGTCCAATTACTGCAACTTCAGCCATAGTCATACATTCATGACCAGTTACTGAAAATATCCATATCTACAGCACCTGGTCAATTACTGCAACTTTCAGACCATAGTCATACATTCATGACCAGTTACTGAAAATATCCATATTTACAGCACCCTGGTACAATTACTGCAACTCACATTCCATAGTCATACATTCAGGACCATTTGCTGAAAATATCCAATCTAGATCTAGATATGGCATGAGTGAGCCCATCCACAAACAGAAATGTTTCTCTGGCACATTTGTGCTCTCTCTCCTCTCTCTCTCCTCTCTCTCTCTCTCTCTCTCTCTCCACACACACACACACACATACACGCACACACACATGCACAGACACAAAATTGTCTTTGATCAATGATGGTTTCCCTTACAACATAAACACAGATTCAAAACATATTTACAGCTTATGATAATTCATTTTAAAATCGTTACTGTGGGATCATCCATTTATTTCAAGTCAAAAGAAATGTCATCGCCCGACTGGATGAATCTAATTCCTGTCTGCTGTCTCATTTTCTGTGTAGCCGTGTACCCAAAGAAGGCGTGTAGCAGACGCCTTTTCTCAAACCACCTTGATTAGTTACCTCCCTTGATTAAGTGACTCTTAAAATATTTGGAAATTCTAGTATTTTAAACCCCTAAAAGCCAGGAAATGAGTAATTCGTGCATTCTAGTTTAGCAGAAAAGTATGTGTTTCTTATCAGAAATGTCTTCGGGGTTAAATTTCCCTCGTTTTCCTGAAATCAATCATTTTGTTGTTCGGTTGTTCGACACTGTTCAAATTTCCGACCAGTGAGCCATCACGTGACGGTAATCGGAAATTTGTAAAATAATGAAATAAATTATGGAAATTCTAAGATCACATTTAGAATATTGGTATTCTGATCTTTCATTTAAACCACACCGCACCTTTAATTATTAGATATTAAGCTTACATTGAAGCAAGTTCAGGCCAAGTCAAAGCGCGGCAAACCGCCAAAATGACCGCCATTTGTCGGGATGTAGAATCCAATTCTTAATGCTTAAAATCTGACTTGAAATATACAATTTCATTTACATTCTTGCCCTTTCGTAGACAGAACTGATGCTGAAATAAAATGTTGCGAAGTAGTAAGGTATTAGACGAAATTCTGGCACTCAGCCTTGTGGTCGAACTGTGTGTGTCCAGATTAAAATCTTTTTTTTTTTCTATTGCCTATTCATTGATCAATTTCTGCACAGAAAGGTTGATTTACCTATTTAAAATATGTCCACATGAACGTCCGAGTTATCGTCTATTTACTCATTTGTTTGATTTTTTCATGGATTAATACTGATTGATTAAATATGTAAAAATACGGCTAAAATCCCACTCAGCAAGTTTTATCCATTGACTTAAATCACTCATAGTTTCAATCTAAGTGAACATTATGCAAAATGATGTAGACTACAACAATCTTTGTGTTGTGCAGATTTTTCTGATGTATAATATGTTGATAGTTGTTGTATGGACTGCAAAATAAGCACCGCTGAGCTTGCATGAAAAAACACAAATCTGGCCCCTCAGGGGTTCCAGGAGTTGATTCGCCTGCAGGCTTTAAGTGTTGTCATTGCTTTGATTTGGTTTGGTTCAGTTTTTACGTCGACACCCACCTCAGGTGATATGGCCGACGGGGATAACCATCCCAGGGAAGTGGGGGAAGGGGGGGGGGGCTTATCTAATCCTATACTGACACCACCAGAACAACAATGATGTTAAGATGGACAGTGGGAAGGCCAGTTTTAATATGGCGCACCCCGGGATTCGAACCCACAACCATTAGCATGTGAATCCGATGCTCAAACCAACTGGGCTACTGGGCCCGCTAGTCACTGACGTTCACATGCCGAGTACATTGCGGGTGAGCGTGAGTGCTATGCATGCCTTTCTCCTCTGGTCTGGTCGTGAACGGTTAGGACAGAATAAAGAGAGAAACACCAGCTCTGCCTTCCCTGGGTCTTCTTTGTCAGGCTGCCTTACCACCTGCGCTCTTCTGCTCTTCTGCCTCCAGTCTTCACCCTCACCCTTACCATCACACCATCACATCAGCTATAATCATTGATAACATTTTTGCTTATTTGACTTATTACCCAGGAAAGGTGGTGTGTGTGTGTGTGTGTTCATATAGGCCTACATGTTCATATTCATAATCATTTTCTTTTGTCACAGTGGATTTACCATGTGAAGCTAGGGCTGCTCTTTCCTTTGAGAGCGCATCGCCACAGTGCTGCGCCACACAATTTCCTTTTACCAAAAATTAAAAGCAAGAAGGCTAATTGACCAAGGGGAAGGACCTGGGAAATCAACTTATCTCTCTAATGTTATACCAGAACAGCTGGGCAAATGCCTTCACCTTCAAATTTTCAACTGCTGTGGAATCTTTGGCGTGTGTGAGCCAGAAGGCAAATAAGTCTCACTTGTTTTTCGTCCCCTGCTGAAGGACTAGACGTTCAGTTTGATTTTCCAGTCAAACTGCGGAGGAAAGTCAAGGGAACAAACCCTGGACCTCGAGTTTAGTTCCTGGCATGCAAACGCAGAACATCAAACAGGCCTTAGCACTTTACAGATCCTCCAAGTAAAGTTTACTGTCCAATGGCTTGAACAGCCTTAGCACTTTACAGATCCTCCAAGTAAAGTTTACTGTCCAATGGCTTGAACAGCCTTGGCACTTTACAGATCCTCCAAGTAAAGTTTACTGTCCAATGGCTTGAACAGCCTTGGCACTTTACAGATCCTCCAAGTAAAGTTTACTGTCCAATGGCTTGAACAGCCTTAGCACTTTACAGATCCTCCAAGTAAAGTTTACTGTCCAACGGCTTGAACAGCCTTAGCACTTTACAGATCCTCCAAGTAAAGTTTACTGTCCAAGGCTTGAACAGCCTTAGCACTTTACAGATCCTCCAAGTAAAGTTTACTGTCCAATGGCTTGAACAGCCCTAGCACTTTATAGATCCTCCAAGTAAAGTTTATTGTCCGGTGGCTTGAACAGCCTTAGCACTTTACGGAACAGCCTTAGCACTTTACAGATCCTCCAAGTAAAGTTTACTGTCCGGTGGCTTGAACAGCCTTAGCACTTTACAGATCCTCCAAGTAAAGTTTACTGTCCGGTGGCTTGAACAGCCTTAGCACTTTACAGATCCTCCAAGTAAAGTTTACTGTCCGGTGGCTTGAACAGCCTTAGCACTTCATAAATCCTCCAAGTAAAGTTTACTGTCTGGTGGCTTGAACAGCCTTAGCACTTTACAGATCCTCCAAGTAAAGTTTACTGACCGTGGCTTGAACAGCCTTAGCATTTTACAGATCCTCCAAGTAAAGTTTACTGTCTGGTGGCTTGAACAGCCTTAGCACTTTACAGATCCTCCAAGTAAAGTTTACTGTCCGGTGGCTTGAACAGCCTTAGCACTTTACAGATCCTCCAAGTAAAGTTTACTGTCCGGTGGCTTGAACAGCCTTAGCACTTTACAGATCCTCCAAGTAAAGTTTACTGTCCGGTGGCTTGTGGAGAAAATGAAAACATCCAACTTGCATGCGCACTGAGGATGGAGTATGCGGACTGTGCAACAACACATCACCTGCCAGTGCACAGTTTGAGCTCTCTCTCTCTCTCTCTGTCTCCCCCCCTCTCTCCCCCTCCCTCCCTCTATGTCTGTCTATCTGTCTCTCTCTCCCTCTCTCTCTCTCTGTCTCTCTGTTTCTGTGTCTGTCTGTGTCTGTGTTTCCCTCTAAACACATTTAACACATGTTTAGTTTGTTGGTCATTGATTTTAAGATCAATCCACTTACATTATTTTAGACAAAAACGTAATAAGTGATCACACAAACAAACAAAAATGTCACAACAACAACAACAACGAACGAGGGAGGGTGAGGGGTATACTTGGATATAAAGGCTTCGAGAAAGAAAAAAAAATTAACTGAAAAAGGAAAAGAGATAAAAAAAAAAAAAGATAAAAAGTACAATACCAGTACTTACCAATGAACAAGTTACGCAATAAACTGGCTAAACACAATGACTATCACCGTTCTTCACCCTTTGACTCCCGCACCCTATCTTCTTCTTCTTCTTTCTTTAAACATCCACCATCATCATTTTGATGGTTCTGATGTGTAAGAACTGTGGGTTTCCACTAGCTAGGATGTTGGTATGAAGAACTGCCAGTAGGGGGCTTTTGGGGTGGGGTGGTGGTGTGGTAGAGGATGGGGGGAGGGGGGCTGGTCAGATTCGGGACTTGAAGCACTCCACCGAGGCTGAGGAGATATTCTCTGGGGGTAGACTGTTCCAGTCCCTATCCACCAACTGCAAAAAACTGAAAATGAAACTGGCCTCAATTATCAATTTATTGCCAGGAGATTTTAAAACAAGTAACCTGGATATAAATGAATAAACAGAACTAAGTACACTGAAAATGAAAACTGGCCTCAATTACCCCAAAAATTCCCCTGTGGGTATGCCTGGGGCTCTTTCAGTATAAATAGCATCCCCCGCCTTCTGGAAATTCCGTGCTAGAAATTTCCTCTTTTCTGTCATTCTCTTTGTTTCTGCCTTATTCCTTTGCTTTCTGTCATTTCTTCCTGTCATTTTCTGCCTCGCTGGTCCATTCATCTGTATGTGTTCTATTAAATCTTATGTACTTTCTCTTAGGACTGATAATTCGGTTCATGTATTAAGTGCCTTTTTCGCTCTAAGGAAATGAGATATGTGGATGCAATATCAGGTAATGTAGGCCCGTTTTTAAAATGGAATGTCCTACATACACTCCCTCCCTCTCTCCCTCCCTCCCTCTCTCTCTCTCTCTGTTTCTCTCTCCCTCTCCCTCCCCCTCTCTGTCTGTGGAGAGATCTTTGAGTAAACATTATACACGAAACATGCCCCGTTTTTATACATGTTTTAGTGGCCTTGGTTGTGTTTAAATTTGCATTGAGGTACGTTTTTTTAAATCCCCTGTGTGATAAATTGGATGGAGTGGTCAAGGCAGGGGCATATCCTCAGATTATGTGCGTGAATGCATTGATATGTGTACTTATTTTTTCTCCTTTTTTCCCTGTTGAAGTACTGTGTGTGTATTGAAGTGGTTATAGCCCTGATATGGCTCCATGCAGTCGGCTGAGCTTTAACGCTGATTGATATGTTAGTCATTGGGTAAGATGAAGGATATCCTATGTTTTGGTATACTTAACACTGATTGATATGTTAGTCATTGGGTAAGATGAAGGATATCCTATGTTTTGGTATACTTAACATGATTGGTACGTTATTCAGTAGTTAAGATAAAAGATATTCTATGTTTTGATATACTTAACGCTGATTGATACGTTGGTCATTGGGTAAGATGAAGGATATTCTATGTTTTGGTATACTTAACACTAATTTACACGTTAGTCAGTGGTTAAGACGAAGGATATCCTATGTTTTGGTATACATTAGTCAGTGGTTAAGATGAAGGACTTTTAATTGGATGGTCTGGGTTCGGTCCTGTCTGGAAAAACGCCTGGTGGGTTAAAAGTTGGACATTTTTCTCCATTCTCCTAAGTCAACATATGCGTAGACCAGAGGGTGCCATACCCCCCTTTATGTAAAATGCACACGCAGATCATCAAACAGGCATGTTCAAGATTCTGTAAGCCATTTCAGTGTTCGGTGATTTATGGACACCTAAAAACACCAATCTTGCTTTCCCACGAAAGCCTACATAACAGGCCAGCACACAAGCCTCGATCAAATGTCAGTTGGATATTGATGGGTGGGGGATGGAGGGAAAAAATGGGAGAGGGTTCGCGCAATCATTTGCTTCAAATAAACGTCATATGTTTAAGACTAAACTAGAGAGAGAGAGAGAGAGAGAGAGAGAGAGAGAGAGAGGAGAGAGAGAGAGAGAGAGAGAGAGAGAGAGAACTGTTATGCGTAAACGTAAATCTTAAAACCTCAACAAAACTCATTTAATTTCTCCGGTGCTGAAACGCACCTTCGTGGTGTTTTTCTTGTTAACTATTCTATTGCCAAAGTGTAAAGAAAGAACAAAAGAATCCCCCCTCCCCTAAACATACACACAGTTTCGTCTAAATGAAAACAAATCAAATCAATGTAAACACTTGTAAGTTTTTAATACAACAACAACAGCCATGACAATAATAACAATGATAATAAGAATAACAAGAATGATAACAATAACACTAATAATAATATCAAGTCATAAAATATAAAATCAGTTCATAAAGTATGCTGGAATCGGGTATCAGCCTACATGCTCCGGGTAAAAATAATGATAGTGATACTTCTTTTCTTCTTCTTATCATTATTATTATTAATGGCAGTAGTAGTAGTAGCAGTAATATTGATATTATAACGGTATTTGCTGTCAAGGGACATCACTGTGAAGCTTACGTCTTAGGCTTGACTATAAATAGTACAAAGTTACGTCATACGGACCTGGCTTTGTTTTCATCATGGCGGAGCAACAGACAGCACCCGCTACAGGGAAAGTTGTGTGCCCAGTTGCCCAAGACAGAATATGGCAAGCGTTAATTGTTTGTAACGTTGTACTTGGTGTAAAGATATAAGAATTTTGTCCTAAATTCCGGAATTTGTCGGAAACCATTCGGGGCCAGAACCTATAGCTTTGCACAATCATTGTGACAATGCTTGCACGTTTGGTTAAAAGATCTAGCGTAGATCAAGATCTAAATCTCAGTTTATCAATTTATGTCAGTGCATACGCTCTTGGTTTATGCTTTTGTTCAAGTTTGGTAAAGGTAGATGATCTGGCTGAAACTACTTTTTCCGTGTTAATTAACGTGTTCATTCTCTCTCTCTCTCTCTCTCTCTCTCTCTCTCTCTCTCTCTCTCTCTCTCTCTCTCTCTCTTATCGCTCTGTCTCTCTCTGAGTCTCTCTGTTGCACGCATACGCGCGTGCACACACACAGAGGCACAAATACACAAACTGTCTTTGATTATAGATATGTCAAAACATGATCAAACACAAAATGCTATCAGAATAGTTTATTCTTTGCTCAAAAGCAAAAGGCATGCACCTAGACTAGATCTAGTTCAGATGCATATTGCTGCGGCTTATAGCCCAGCCAACTTCTTTAGCCATATCACTTTATCAGGGCTAATACCACGTTAAAAACGACACCAGACTAGGTGTAAGTCTGTGTAAAGTACATAAATATGAAAACGGACACTACCATCCACTATCTGGATTAAGATTTTTTCAGTCTGCTCTCCCTCCTTCACTCTAACATTTGATATTTGAAGGTGCATGGTTTCATATTGACCAGAGAGGTTTGTGCGTGACAAGAATGTGCGAGCAAGATTTTGTCAACTGTTTCGTTATTTTTTTTTTTAGGGGGGGGGGGGGGTCAAAGGTGTGGAATGTTGAGCAGTTTGAATGCCCCAGTTTTGGCGTCAAGGTCACGCGGATATATATAATCAGCACCCTTCGTTGCTACGAGAACAGTCCAGAGTGTTACAGTACAGTACCATTGCAATCAGAACGACAGTCGATCTTCGACTTTACAACTCATTGTGCTGCTAACATTGTTGTACAGCTATGAGACATCGTAGACAACATGAAAAGAAAAAAAGTGAATGAAATCAGCACTTTTCAAGGAATGTATGTGAACAGTACTTTCTCAGGAACTTCTGACATTCTTTAAAATCCGTTTTCACCCTTGACATTCTACCACTGATCTTGATTAAGATCATTTTGTTTTCAGCTAAACCTTTTTCAAGGTCACAGTGACCTTAAAAAATACAAAATGATTATTTTCTGTAATGATTTTGTATAAAGAAATTTTTTTTAAAGGAGGTAGTTAAAATGGCTTGACGAGTGGCTTGAAATTTGGTTTAAACAGATGTTATTCAAGAAATTTTTCCACTCAAAATATAGTCACAAGACACATAACAGGCATAATTTATACAGTTACAGGATACACTTTAGGACAACATTTTGACATGGCACTTGTCCTGAATTCAGTACATTACAAGAAAAATGTGTACTGTGATAATTAACGAAACAAAGGGAAAATGTGGGACAACGTTGAAGAAAATGATCATTAGCCAAAGCGTTTCGCTTGTTTAGCAGCATCACTACACGTAAAGTTGAAATGCATTGAAGGAAACAAAAGTTTCAAATTAACCCATGGCATTCGTATGTGTTTGTGTGCGTATGC